>JAHWFP010102756.1:0-17063 GCA_023313725.1 Lithobius niger | reverse complement strand
TATACACCTGGTGTCCCAAAAGTAAGTGTCCCCAATAACTTCATCCGCCCAAATGCTATTCTGATATTTCAATGTTAGGTCCATCAAGGCGCCCATGTGGGGGGCACCACCTGCCCTACCTCTTAAATGGGTTGATTCCTAAGAGAACGTACCAACTATATGGTTTCACTCTACACGATTGTGGCAAAAGTTATTGTGGTGACCCTTGACTTTTGGGACACCTGGTGTATATAGTGATACAGAAAATAATTCATTTTTTTTGCCCGAGAAACATCTTTTTTTTTTAATGGATTCACGTGTTGATTTAACAAGCACGTAACTTTGCATGGTTCAAATGTAGGTTGATTAGTCTGTTTCAGGAAAGTTGTCATCATCTCAACTAAAGCGCTTTTGCCACTGAAATAATATCTTAAAGAGAAGTTTTATCAGCAATCTTCAGTAATTTAATTTGCATGTTATTATTTAGAATGTTTGAGCGATACCACTTTTAGACGATCAAGATAAACACCAATTTCCCGACACCTGTCAATTCACTGAGACTGTTTTAGCATTTTTATTCGCGAATGCTTTAACCAAATCCAGCCAGCTCGTTAACCTAAAGCCCAAGGGCAAAGCGACTATCTTTTTATTCCTCTGGACTACACTTTAGGCTGCCAATCGCTTAAGTCCATCAGCATGCGTAGACAATAGACATGTCACAAGACGTGAGAGGTGAAGACGGCTGCCAGATCCCATGAGGTTGCTTGCTGGATAATGGGGATGTCTACGTGAGTAGGAAAAGATCAGGAGTTCCTAGTATAGACTCGAATGATGATGCTGGAACAGTTGAAGCTTTGTTGGCGTTAAAGAACATGGTTTTTTTTTAAAGGTTCATTATGTCGATTACGAATTTGGTTGCCTGTAGAGAAGTCTTTCAAGCTTACTGCCAGCTTCGGAGGTTGTAGACGAATGAGTCTTGACATGAGAGGTTCGTTTGAAATTGGGCTCAGAACGAACTTCTTGGTACCAGCGTCGGACTAGGTTAGTTTTTTGCATCTGCCTGACAGTCAAAAAATAGCTCCAACCCGGGGTAGGAACTATTTTTTGGATTGAGGCCTTAAAGTGTTTTGGCTGTAGACGCTGATATGGTGACCTTATTGGGTGTTTGCACGAACCGGAAGAAGGGAAAGTGTGCCCGACCTTTCTCCAATATAAAGTGTATATCTTGCAAAATGAGGCCTCCGTTTCAGAGTGAAACGATCAACATTTAAAGCACTGTACCTTATTACCTTACTGATGATAAACAGCAACTTAACTTGAAAACAACCCAAGCAAAATAATGTCAGAAAATAACTGTTTTTTTTTTAGGTTCATCATTATGCTAAAAAAAATATGCGAACAATTAGAACGGCAAAGTTAATCAAAGAGGCGATTGTTTCGGCTTGGACGAATGTTAACGTCATTTGGGTTGGTATCTATTTGATTTAAGCAATGTAATGTGTGCTACAATATTAACGTTTTAGTTAGGTCCTTTCCATTGTTTTTTCACCCTTCTTAACTAACATCAAAAGAAAATACAGAAACCCTAATATTAAAAGTTTGTTTATAAAAAAAAGTGTAGGGCACCAGCGCATCTATTCTCAAGAGCGCATCTGCCATTGGCACATGACCCAGTCCGACTCTGCTTGGTACGAGATTTCGTTAAAGTGGCAAAGCTGAAACAATGGGTTGGGTGAGAGACTTTGTACTTTAGTGTTGCAAGGGTCCAAGAAGACTGCCTTTTGTTAATGGGTGAGGTTAACAATTTGATCAAGGTTTGCTAGACACTGTAATGAGGGAAATGGCTCAGCATTGGAAAGAGACGTTTGGTTGCTGGTGTTTCAATTTCAAAATTGTGGTGAAATACAAATTCTTCTGGTTGAGCAGGTGTCCAGAAAAGGTGTTTTTTTTAAACTGGGTTGAAGAGGTCAGTTAGAAACCACGTCTTGCAAATGGGGAGCAACTGGGTCAGCTTTCCACAGGTGATACTGTCGAAAAAAGTCATCCTGTGACAAACGTAAATTCCTTACGTAGAGTTTGTGTTTACTTGCAATTCAAGGGCATGTTATTCAAGATTATCAGCGTCCTTGTGAGGTTTCATGGTCAATGCCTTCCATTGAGTTCCAATAAATTGCTTCTGGGGGAAGTCGACTCCCTGTTATTACAGGGTGGCATTCTACATGGAAAACCTGGAAACTTCAGGAAAAAACCAGGGAATTTGAAAAATATTAACCGAAAATCAGGAAATTGGAAGATTTTTCGGAAAATCTTTTACCTATAAAGAGTAGGTAATTCGCACTTAATTTTTTATTTCTATAACCTACACTTTATTTCAGTTGAAACTTCATTTCCTTTTTGTTTCATTTCTGACAAAGCAAAAATTCCTTAGGCCTAAGTAATGCGGGGACAAGTGTGTTTTTAGTTTTGTTCAGATTGTGAGCTTTTTCTGCTCACTACCAATACCAGCTAGGGCAGTACATTTTTTTTATTTAGCAAAGCAATGCTACATATTTATTGCGATTTGAGTGAAATGTGGAAAAAAACCTTCCTTCGACCCAAAAAAATTAGGAAAAAGTGTCAGTATTGATCTGGAAAACCTGGAAAAATCAGGGAATTTCGTACTCTGACGCTACTCTGTATTAGCAAAGGTTTGCAGAAGTCGTGGAAGCAGTGAAGATGAAATGGCCTAGTGTCAGTGGTGGAGACTTTGAAAAATGAAACATGTTTTTGAAGATTTTACAGGTGACACGGCTTCAAATGCCCAAATTTTTTTCAAAGTTATTTAGGACATTTTTTTCCACGATGGGACGAAAACTTTTAAACTCGGGCAACAGCGATTGGGCATTTCGTTGTCGTCATCACTCGATCTACTCATCCTTTGGCGGTGACCACTGCAACGTTGCAATTACCCGCCTATGAAATTCATCGACTCATGAGCCGTGCCATCAAGGATTTTAACTACAAGGCCAAACCATTGACCCGAGCATCGTCCTCGTCTTTTCGCAGCAAATCGTACGTTCAGTAATGGAATTCCTCTTCAACAATGGCTCATCAAGGAAACAGAAACATGAATCCATTCACATCAACATGGAGCGAATCTTTCGCCTCCCAGCTTGCCCTTCGTCTTTCATTGTACATCAATCTACTGATCCCTACGAAGACTCGCTCCATGCTGGAAATGATCCACCGGTTTTCACCTATCGCTGCATGCTGCACCTCACCTATCATCATCTGCAGCCTCCCGGATGATGATATCAACTCCGACTGAAGCACCAACCGTTTGACGCTATCCTGTCAATTTGAAATTGCTATTTATCGTCCGCCTTCGACCAAAAGCTGCTCCTCCAAACTTTCACCGAAAGACAGAAAGGTCTGTTTCTGGGTTCATCCAAAGGCTTCACCGAAAGAAGCCTTTCATCATGGCTCTATCTTTGAATAAACTGTTTGTTGTGTTACTGTGAAAGTTTGTCAAATTCAGTCATAATTTGGAGTATTAACATATTTACCGATCATTTTCACAAATGACTACGCCTACGTCTTGCAAATTTTCAATGGCTGGCTGCCATCTTCCTCAGGCATTACGACAAAAGTTTTGTTGATTCTTGTGAGCACCACATCGTCGTCGTCTGCTTTCAAATCCGTAACTGCCGCTCTTCGTGGCCTCCCGTATTTTGTCGGTAGCTCTTTCACTAGTCCGTCAAGCTTCCATTTCGTGCCCAGCTCTTGCTTCAAGTCTCTTCCAACGACGTTTTCCACTCGAGGGAATGAAGGTCCGTGAATGTTCATTAAGGAAACACCTCCGATTTCGTGTAGTCTTATGGCAATCAACTCCAAGCATCTCGGATGTTGGTCTGTTTTAGAGTTCGATGATACCAACGTTTCAGCTTTTTCCCACTCGATATGATGTTTTGATTCCATGCAGTAAGCTGCGATGCCGTTGTCGTCTCTTGTATTCCTCACATTGGCCATGTATGTCCTATTCTCGTTCGAATCCCCTTCCTTGATTTTTTGCGATTGAAAAATTGCAAGACATAGACATAGTCTTATTTGTGAAAATGAGCAGTAAATATATTAACTCTCCGAATTATGACTCTGAATATGGCTATATCCACCAATACGAATTCATTCACAAAACCAAGAATTCAGCCATGACAAGGAAGTGTCATTTTTCATCAACATGACACTTGCCAGATACACCATCACATATCACCAATACCAATCTTTTTTACCATGTCAACAATTCTTCCAATCACTCGCTCTTCACTACTGGCGATCTGAAACTCTTCAGGACTAACCAGCCATCTGAACCTCGTCAAAATCAACACAGCTCCTCTGAACTGTCGTCATTCGCTGTGAGATCTCGCCGACTTTTGTCAACCTCACTAATGGAACAAGCCTAGACGACTCCATCTGGGACCTGCCCTCACGTCATGACGCCAATTTTTTCCTACCCGAGTTTTAAGACTAGGCTAGGTAAAACCACTGTTACTTTGTCTATCCCCTGCAAATCGATAAATGCTCTTCTAAATAGGCTAATGCGTTGATCTATGATTACATATACCTGAAATGATTCTGAATCAATATTGTTACCAGTTGAAACTTCATTATTCTAGTAGATATCTTGGGAGTGACTGTAGTTCATTTCCACAAGAAAACTTGTATACATGAAAAAGGCCATTGGCAAGAAGTGTTTATACTTAGGCATTTCTTCCAAGTTTTTGGTCATTTAAAGACGTGATATCAAATGTCAAGCTTATTTGCCAAGTTAATACCACCGAGTAACAGTAGGAAGGTTAAATGAATAATCTGAAAAGTGCTTACTACACAATTAAGAGTTTCATTTAACACTTGAAGTTCTAGTCAGTGGGATTATCTTGACGAAAGAAAGAAAGCTCAGTGTTTGATATGACTTCAATGACCAAAATGCATTGTTTTGGTTTCGGGAGATAGAACATTTTTTGGTCAAAACTAATTGGGTCCATTTTATTTATCCGAGCAACAAGAGAGGAAACGCTAAAAAAAGCCAGTAATGAGGTGACTAAGGACCCATTTTGTTGGCCCTTACAAGCCTAGGTTTTCATTATCAGTCTTTGTGAAGTCAGCTGACCTCTTTATTAGCAATAGGAAAAGCAACAATTCTTCATGTTGTAAGCAAAATAAGTAGTTGTTGTTGCTCTGTTGAAGGAAAACATTGTTGGTTTTGTGATCCCTAAAAGCAAAAACTACAAAATCCCGTTTTATGCTTCCTCTTTCCACAATGACAGGGTTCGTACACGGCTTTGAATTCCGTGAAAAGCCTTAAATTTCCAAACCAAAAATTCAAGGCTTGAAATGCATTGAAAGTTAGCAGTTTTTTAGGCCTTGAAATGGTCTTGAATTTTGTTAGCGTATTATGTTAGATGAAAAACATTCAATTTATGCTTAAATTCATAAACAAATAAAAAATAATTCGTCAGCCTAATGCTTATCTTCACACATAAGTGTGCTCACTAGAAAGGTAAATGGATGTTTATTCAATTATAGAGTACAGGCTAGCAAAAATATTGAATTTATTTTACGGTAATTTTTAATAATTTTGTTGGTAAAACGGCCTTGAAATTGGCTTCGGGGTGGCCTTGAAAAGGCCTTGCAAATGGTTTCATCTCTGGTGTACGAACCCTGCAAAGAGCAATAAGGTAAATCACATGGTTACTACAGCCACTAATTCCGACGAACGAAATCACGCTCAAATTCAAAATCAAACAAACACTACATATTTACAAATTTTTGATAGGTTACAATGACTAAAGATGGAAGAAAATATAATCGCCCAGCTGTCTTCATCACAGCCGCAACAAGCTTATTTACATTGTCCGACGTGCATCGATCGTTAGTTAGAAATAGCAGACAACCTGGTATTTCTAACTAACGATCGATGCACGTCGGACAATGTAAGTAAGCTTCTTGTGGTGGCCTGATGAAGACAAGACTACTGTATTTGTTCCATCGTTAGTCATTGCAGCCTGTCAAAAATTAGTAAATCGGTAGATTCATTATTCACACATTTTTTTCAACAAAAAATTTAGCTGTGTCACAGACAGTCTCCGGAACCAACAAAGTTGTAGCCTTTTCTGCCACACTTCTTTTTCTAAAGATAACTAAATACAGCCACACTGTTTTAGCTATAAAAGACATGTTTAGCTGTCACCATTCTCACATACAGGGTGGGGCAGAAAGGACGGAACACCCTTGGCAATCAAAGATGGTTAATGTTAGGCTAATGATACTTTGCATGGTATGTAGGCGAACGGGGGACCAACTAGCCATGAATCGATCACTGACCTTGACGCATATTTTCAAGCTCATCGTAATGCTAACTTTTTACCTATGCTACGTATAACTCCAGTTTAAATTAGAAACTTGTATACATTGGCAAGGCATGGCCATTGCAAAAAACAGAACGAAATTCGGTACGCTAGTTTAGGAGTTACGAGAATTGCAAGCATTATTTTGTTGTGCTGACCGAGTGGCTTTCCTGCCAA
The DNA here is from genome assembly GCA_023313725.1 of Lithobius niger. Classification (NCBI taxonomy): domain Eukaryota; kingdom Metazoa; phylum Arthropoda; class Chilopoda; order Lithobiomorpha; family Lithobiidae; genus Lithobius; species Lithobius niger. The sequence continues at coordinate 10,524 of JAHWFP010102756.1, read as the reverse complement.
ACAGTGAGTGTAAAATTAAGTCCAGTGGTCCTCAAAGTACATGAAGCATGCTTGGAAACAAACAGCAACTGACACACTGATGACTCGACACTAGCTCAACACAACCTGCTACATTACACGTATAAACAGAATGGTGCTGCAAACTGCAGCATCTTATGCAAGTTGGCATAGTTTAGTCACCGTGGTCGTCTAGAAATGAAATTAATGTTGTTCCTCCCTCAGGTTACCATTTCTGATTTTGTTTCAGAACTGATTACGGTTAATGAATTATGCTAATTTGTGTATGCTGCCAACACCATTACCTACCAATACAATGCATGGTGTACGAACGAACCTGACAGAACTGATTGGCAGGAAAGCCACTCGACCAGCACAACAGAATGATTCTTGTAATGCCCGTAACTCCGAAACTAACGTACCGAATTTCGTTCTGTTTTTTTGCATTGGCCATGCATTGACACTGTTTACAAGTTTCTAATTTACACTAGGGTTCTACGAAGCATAGGTAAAAAGTTAGCATCACGATGACCTTGAAAATATGTGTCAAGGTCAGTGATCGATTCATGGTTAGTTGGCTCCCCGTTTGCCTACGTACCATACAAAGTTTCATTATCCTAACATTAACCATCTTTGATTGCCAAGGGTGTTCCGTCCTTTCTGCCCAACCCTGCATACAGTATTTCGTCTGGAAAGGACGGACGTTGAATCTTCGTGGATGACACACCTCTTCATAATGTTTTTTTGTTAACTTCAATAGTAATTCTTTTAAGGGCTTTGTTTTACACACCGAAAACATTTTTTTAACATTTAAAAGGTAGTTGGAGGCACAAGCTAACCACAAACCAAGTAGACCTATTCGTAATTAAGCCATAACACCATTTACGATGACAGATAACAGTGTATGTCCAATTCAGCTCTTTCTGTGCCAGGGCTGTAAGCCCACACACAAATCTTATGACGAAGAAATGTAAGCTGTCTTCTGTCTTACGACCCGACTGCAAGAAATGAACAGTTGAGTCTTAAACGCTTTGTTGTCTCAGCCAGGACGAGCTACATCGCATCGTCTTACCAACGAACAAACCGGGCAAAAAAAAGAGCCTCTATCGAGTACGCCCCGTCATTCAAGGATTAATAATACACAAAAAAATTACTACAGTTAGTTTACATACGGATTGAAGGTAGAGAATATACAACTTTTTTTTCTTCATATTTTGGTCAAAAATAAAGATTTTTTTTGTAGCAGTGTACCACCTTAAAATAATCTGACCATTCGACACATTGTAGTCAGAAAATTCAAAAGATAATTCAAATTTCACAACGATATTTCTTTTGCCAGCTGGAGAATTAAGAGTCAAAATTTGTTTATTTTTTCACAAATTTTCTGCTGAACAAAAATACGGAAGTAGCCGAAAAACCTCAACGACAAAAGGTTTTTGTGTTACTTTTTAAAGCCACTTTTTTCTTAACCAAGAAGAGTTAGTTATGAGGGTTTCACTTCTTTCTTAGTTGAGTGTGAATTGTCCTGTATTAACTCATATTTCACTTCTGATGTAGTCAGTTTTTGGATTAATGCCACCATGTGTCAAGGTTTGTCGTCTCACTTAGCCATCTCAACACAAAGTCTACTGTCTTGAAGATGTTCCGTATTTGTCACTGGCCTCACCTTGAGTTTCTGACACCCGAGCACATCTTTCTTAGAAGATGAAATGAGCTATGATGAACAAACAGCAAAAAGACTTGCACTAGTTAAATTTTACCATAGACCAAGGCTTATCTGACTGAAACATTAGCATATATGAATTCAAATTTTGCCTGATGTGAACTGCTTTCCAAGCAAAAAAGTAGTAAATTTTTCACAGTAAAATACTCACTTTCTCTTTTAGTGGATTAGGGGAGCTGTAAAGAATGGAAATTTATTTCACATCTGGCAACCAATGTGTCCCTTTAGTTTCAGTTAGTACTTGGGTAGAGAAATCTAAAAATCTCGTGACACAAAAAAAAGGGGAAAAAACCCGAATTTTTCTGGCAGTCAAAATTGGTTTTATTGCCTTACCGGAAATATATTCTACCTGTAAAGTTCTTGCATTCAGTTCCTGGATGCTCCTTTATCTCTCTTGAGGTTTTTCTCTGTCCGGCTACGCCCAACTGCGCAAACCCCACTGTGGATGCGTGATACGCAGCCCTCCTTTAAAAGCTTTTGGCATGGGACGGCCGCCATCTTTTTTCATCTCGATATGCGATGGTGGTGACTCAAGAGGGGAGGTAGGGTGGGTTTACAGGTAGTATACATTTATAGTTAGGCGATAGAAACTAATTTTGACTGCTGGAAAAATTCAGGTTTCTACTTGCCGTCACGAAAATATTTACTACCAGTAAATTTCTTGCATTTACAGTTGACCTCGTCAATTGCGATGGCAGGCACCACTTTCACGGGTTATCCCGGGTTGCGAGCTTGGACTCCCAAAAAGTTAACAAAATTCGCACTTTATTATATAATAAACAAGAAACAGGATTATCGGTCTTCTTTTGTAAAATGTGGTGGCCCTGCAAAGGGCAGTTTTTTTAGAGATGAGGTCTTGCTTCCGTCTTCTGGAGGTCTTCGTATGCTTAAGGAGGTTGGACGTCACATGTGGCTGCGACTATGAATTCCACATAGTGTAGCCCATTTTCCTGTTTTGACATATCCCTGAAGTAGTGGCTTGTAAAGACTGTTTGACTTCTCCATGATGCGGCTTGGAGGATTTCCGTAAGGGGATTTGGTTGTGAAATGCCCATGATGTTGATAGTGCTCTGAGTTCATGTGCTGTGACCTTGATGTTATTGTCGGTGCAGTTGATGTTCAGATCATCGCTGGCCTTGTGGATGATTCTCTTGATCCAATTTGCGACTTTGACATTGACTCTTTTTGCAAATGGTAGGAAGAGTTGCGTCCGGCCTCTACAACACTCAGCATCCTAAGTTCTCGTGATGTAGTAGGTGGACAGTGTTCTTTCTAGTTCATCGCCAATAATGTTGGTAAGAGCTGGAATGATGATTGGCTTTGGAGGTTCTCCGGGTCTTTGAGTCTTGGCACGGAAGTCTGGACCTGGCCTCAGATGGATGAATTTGCAGTCGTCGCAGAAGGTGTAAACAGGGTCACTTAAGAGAGCTTGCATTCCGCTACATCGAAGGCTTATTGCTAAGGAGGTCAGGAAAACTGTCTTTCTTGTGAGATGGTTAATGTGACAGGTTGGTATGGGTTAATATGGCTCTTTCATCAGGGACTCCAAGCCTGTGGGTAGGTACCAATCAGGAAAGAAACGATAAATGGAATGACGTTCCACTTTAAAGGACTTCAGGAGAGTTGCAATTTTGAAGTTTTCTAGAAGGTGGGCATTGCCAGCAGCGTTGATGACTGTGTTTAATACCGATTTCGTATTGGTAAATTCAATCGGCCAGGCGGACTAGGGCGGGCCGGCGAGTGCCGATCGGGGCCACTGTTGGTCCGGCCGGCCAGCCCGCTTTTGCGTTGGTTAATTCCTCGGCTCGCTGATCTCGAGTTACAGCACCGCCACGTGTCGGTTTGTGGTACTTGACACGTTCTACTTTCTGCCGATACACTGCAGCACCATTCATAAACCAATCTGATTTAAGCAGCGCTGGCTGGCTCCGTCCCTAATTTGATTTCGCGTTAGTTAATAAAGTGGTTTTGGCCGTGCCTCTCGCGGCCAGGCTCACACCATTGGTGCGAGCTGGGCCGGCTCTTGAAATACCGGCCCGGCCTAGGCCGGCCTGATTTCGCATTGGTTAATAAAATAGTGCCCAGCCCTCCTTGGCACGGCCAGGGCCACTTGAATTTACCAATGCGAAATCGGTATAAGACGAAGCGATGGGCCAGGACTGTAGAGCCTTTGAGTCTGTCTTTGAACTGGTCGTTGAAGAAAACTAAAGAGTTCAGGTAAAGAGCGACGGATTGGATTAATCTTCCTTGTATTACACCAATGAAACCATCGTTTCCAATGACTGTTATAGATTTTGTTTGTGGAATCCCTGATGGCATTGCTTGCGATTCTCGTGGCTTGTTCATCATGATGAATGCCTGTCATTTTGATGAGTCGATCGATAGTTGCCATCCGTGCAAGTGCAGAATGTTCGGGTTTGGATGAAGCATTGTTCCCTTTTGCTGAGTTAGAATTCGTGATCTATGGGAGGCTTTTTGGTTGGTCTATGAGTTGATTTAGAAGTAGGGGAAACCATGGAGCCGCTGGCCAGTTGGGTGCTACCAGAAGGAAGAGGCCTTGAGTCTTCTGTAAGACTGTTGGAAGGAGTTTGAACGTACGGAAGAGGTAGGCATGTAGGTTCTTCCATGGGAATGTCAGCATGTCGACAATGCTTCATCGTCTGGAATCGGACTGATTAAGTGGGGAAGTCTGGCATTGTGCCTTGTGGTGATAGGTCGATCATAGGTCTTGAAAAGATATTCACAAATTAACTTCTTTAGTGTACATTCCCCTGATGGTGGTTTCTTCTGGGAAAGTGTGTCGGCTGTACATTCATATTTTCTCGGATAGGAAGTGGGAGGATCATCGTATCCAAAGTCTGGCTGTGAAAAAAGATGTCTGACATTATTTTTGATGTAACTTGTCGAGAACGGGTTCCACCTTCGTTCCGAATGTAGGCGACTGCGGTTGTGTTGTCTGCCTGAATCTGGACTATTTTGCCTGCAACAAGGTGCTGAAAATGAAGGAGTGCGTTGTGGATGGATTTTAGCTCCAGCACATTGGTGGGGTCGGAGGTGTTGGGAGGCCAATTTCCTGATGCTTCGTGATGTTGGATGTGGGCCAACCATCTGTCGGAGGTTGCGTCCGTCAGGAGGACTAGGTCTGGGGTGGGTTCGGGAGTGTGACGGGTCAGCGATAGGTTGTGGGGTGTTGATCACCATTGGAAGGTTTCCCAAGGGAACATGTCGTCGGTTGGTTTCGTGGCCTTTGAAGATGAGATGATCCATCCCCACGTGTCGATACGATAGTGGTGGAAAGGGCGAGTCATCCATCTGCCATTGGGGGACAAGAGTCCAAGTGCCATGGAGTCCATTTTTCCTATTAGAGAGTTCAGGGACGTCAGGGCGTGAGTCGACGACATTTGGAAAGACTGACAGTGAAGGAGAAGGTCGTGGAGTCTTTCTTCGGAGGGCATTACGGTTGCAGAAGAGAGGTTGAACTGAACTCCGAGGAATGTGAAGAGTTAAGATGCCATTAGTCATGATTTCTTGAGATTGGTGCCGAACCCAACAGAGTTGAGAAGGTTTAACGTGTATTGTTTGTTCGCAAGGAGTTGTTGTTTTTATTGTTAGGAGCCAATCGTCTAGGAATGCACTTCCAGTAGTCTGGCGTTGGTGAAGGTTCCCTAGAATGGTTTTAAGGACAAGTGTGAAAATTCTTGGTGTGGCATTTAGTCCAAAAGGGAGGCATTGGAATTCGACGAATTTTTTGTTGTACTTGAACCCGAAGAAGTGGAGGACGGAGGAGTGGAGAGTAACATGTAGGTGGGCATCTTCGAGATCGATGTTGATGGTCGACTCGTTGGCTTGAGCAGTTGCGTGCATGGGGTGGAGGGGGGAGAATTTTGCTTATCTGCATTGAAAGATGCTGGTCACAGAGAGAGGAAAGGGCCTGCAAAAAGAAAGCGAGGAAGCCCAAGAAAGGGACCAAAAATGGTAAGCCTCTTCGTGCCCTTTTACTGAAAGTTGCCCCTGCCGTCTCGGATGTCTGTGCACGCTACTGGGCTTGAACGATAGTCAAATTGATTCCATTTTGAAGTGATGATTTTCCATGAAGTGATTGAGAGGTTTCAAGTTGAAAATCATTCTGTCGCCTCCGTATTTCTTCGGTCTCAGGAAGATTGAGCTGTAGAATCCAGGTTTGAAAGGGTTTCGACATTGACGAATTGCACCCCAAGAGCTGCAAACTCCTGGGTGAGAGCAGGTGAAGGTTTTGCTGCAAAGGGCCAAGGAGGTGAAGAAATGAGACAAGATTTGGAGAGGAATGTTGGCCAAAAACCGAGGGAGACGATGGAGAGGATGGTTTGGTCCGTTGTAAGCTTTTTCAAGGCGGGGAGAAAATGTCGAAGTCGGCCTCCTACTGGAAAGCAAGAAATGGTGTCATTAATGGTGTGGCATGCTCCTGTTGCTGGCAGGAGTACTTGCTGCGCCTATCCGGAGTGGTGCTGAGTTTCTGATTGTTATAGGACTGGTTTCCCCGAGATGGCTGGTTGTCATGGGAGCGGGAAGACCCAGAGGAGTGGTAGGAACTAGAGTGGTGAGTAGCCTTCGAATGCTTGGGTTGTTGGCCGGCGTGTTGGTTCTTCAGGACCGGAGGCTTTAAGAGAATTGGATTTGAGTGAGATGTTGATGCACCTGGCTTTGGTTTCCCGGAAATGTTAAGATGAGGAGCCAGGGATAGAACGAGTCCTCTGAAGAGGGTTTCCGATTCATGTATGGGCTGTTACGGAGGACATGCTTCGTGGAACCGTTGAGGTTGGAAGCCGTGCCAAGAGCGATGTCCCGAAGGAGCAAGCTTAATAGTGCCTTTGTGAGCCAGTTGAAGGAATGGAATATGGAGAAAGAAGCCTTTTTGCAGTGTTCGATGATTAAATAATAAAGATGCTTGGCTTTGCGATGGTTGGATTCGGTTGCCTATCTTTCACAGAGAGCGTTGATGGCAGTGCCGAGTACGTCAGCCTGAGAAGCTGCCTTTAGACCCAAACAAAGGAGTTTGTAACTTTCCTTGATGATAGCTATAGGAATTTCTGCTTTCTTGGGTAAGTAGAGGGCTGTTCCGAAGTCCAGTTTGGTCTCGGTGAACAGAAATTCAGGCTATTGATAAGTTGCAAAGTGCCGGGGGTTCGCAGTGCCATCACCACGAGCATGGGAAAGACCAATTAAGTTTCACGGCCTGGTCTGGGGGCGGTGGGTGCTTGTCCAGTAAGAGGGGTTTACCTTTCCCCAGCACAGATCCACCGGTCTGAAGGAGTGTTATGAGTAAGGTGGTGGACTGACCAATTTTGGCACGTTGGCTGTTGTTACTATCCCTAATCCAAATCCAAAGCCAGTGTTCAGTCCGCTGTTTTTGGTTGGTTCAGAAGAGGATGGCTTGTAATGGAATCGGTCAGGGAAGATTGCTTCAACTGTCTTAAAAAGGTCGAAGAGTGGATTGGCTGTCGGATAGTTGTCGGCTTGAAATAAGTCATCGAAAGAGTCATGAGGATGAGGATCAAAGTTGACTTGACGGTTGTTTGTCAGCGAGACTCTTCAAAGGTGGATGCTGAGTCGAAGCTGTCTTTGGAAAGGGGAACCGGGTGACAGCAGACGAGGAGCTTGAACTTGTGGTCGCCGAAAAATTGGATCAATATTAATAGGCTTGACCGGTGACGTTTTGAATCTGAGACCCCGGGGAAGGGGAGGGGGAGTGTTTCCTTTTCCGTGAGGAGTTTTTGGAGGGCGAAACCCATTCCTGGACAAACGAACGACGATGACGACAAAGGTGGCGCTGGTTTGGAGGGTTTGACTTTGTAATCGAATTCTCGATTGGCGTGATCTATTAAGGCTTGAATGACCTTCGCAGACAGTTGCTGAGTGCCAGATGTGATTGCCGAAGGATGAGATGAATGGGAAGACAGATCCAATTGGCTGGTGCCGTTCATGTTCTCTGGTTGAGAAGGCCACAGGTTTACTTGATGCCGAAGGGGGAGGCGAAGGTGAAACCGAAGGTGAGAATGATGGAGGCGAAGGGTGTCGCTGTCCATAAGGAAGAGGCGATGTGCATGCAGAATTTAGCAGGGCAGCAGAAGACGAAGGAAGTCGGGATGGCGAAGATACGGGCTAACAATGATAACGGTATACGGGCTTCAGGGTCTTCAGATGGAGGGCTGGACGGTGGCGAAGGAAAAGTGTGCGACACCGCAGTATCCTCTGGTCGAGCCATGATGTAGTAGCCGAAGGTCCCTTAAGCACAGGATGCGAGGTGAAGGGTCTTCTGATGAAGGCTTATTTCGGCTTGATGCAGGCCTTGATGCAGGGTCGAATGGAGAGCAAAGGGTCTTCAAATGAAGGCTACTGGCGTGGGTGTTGGCCTTTGGGATGAAGGCCTTCGGGCGAAGGGTCGTCGTGGAGAGAGAGAAGGAGCGACCGTCTTGGACGGGAGCTTAAGAAAAAGATATGGCGGCCGTCCCGTGCTGAAAGCTTTTATAGGAGAGCTGCGCATACACAGTGAGGTTTGTGCAGCTGGGCGCATCTGGACAGAGAACACCTCAAGAGAGATTTTAGGAACATCCAGGAGAGTGCATCCAGGAACTGAATGCAAGAAATTTACAGGTAGTAGATATTTGTGTACCGGCAAGTAGAAACAGTTTTTTTTTGGCTACAACTCCTTAAACGTCAACAAATCAAAATCATAATTTGAAGCAATAACGTTCAAGTAATAAGAAAAAGTAATATACCCCAAAATCGTATTGAAAGTATATCACCCTTATTTGCGCGAAAGCTTTTTTCAGTTTTTTGTTATAGGGTCGAAGCTTTTTAATTTAGATAGGGGTTGTTCTAAGCTCATTTAAACATTAGATAGGAACATTTTGATGTGATTGGTTGGGGTTGAGGCGACTTTCCAAGCTCTGGGCCACTAAGCCGCCCACTTACCACCCAGGCACTAGGGATCAGGATACGCCTGATAATGCCCTGCGCTACGATTGCAGACGCTGGTACTGGTTGGGATCGGGGGAGGTGGGACCCGTCTCCCAGACCACCGGTGGGGCCGCACCTCGTGCTACTAAGTTTTCGGACTTTGGTACCGGGCATTCTAACTGTGCCACAGTCACCGGGTCCAGATTCCAAGAGTTTTTGCAGCCATGCCCTTTAGCAGGTACGACTGTTGCTAACAATCAGTTTCCTTACCAGCTACCCCTCCAGCCGCGGGGTCCAACACAAACCACCTAGTCCATGCGAGTCCATCCCAAAGCACCCGAACACCACTCCGAGGTGGAGTCGGTCAGTTTATGCCCGGGATAAGATAGGGACAGTGTGAAACTTGTTAAGCCTATCATACGCGTACCTAGCACTGAAAGGAAGGTGCGTAACCTAGTAATATAGGTTTGTTGCAAATGCAACCGGAGCGACAAGGACCAGGTGGTCACTGACTGCCGTCCGATGTTAAAACTAAAAAATTTTAAATTATAAAAGTTAAACAGTTAAAAGTTTAAAACAAGGACGGTGGCTCGGCTGCAGAGGAAGGGTTGATGGTATTGGGTTAGGGTGACGAATGCCTTGCCACCAAGGTTAGACCTACCAGGGACACAATGGTCCCCGATGGCATCGACAAACGTGAGGGGAAAAGCCGGGTAACGTTGCCAATGTTTCTTTAAAAATTATAAAATAATGCTTCGTAGTTTATAGCTTGGCTAATACCAATTGTCAATCTTCATAATGATAATAAAAATAATAAAAAAATGAAATGTATGAGACTGGCGAAGTGAAAGTTAAAAACTGAAGTGGGAAGTAAAACAAGACATATTTACAATTTAAAAAAATGTATATAATAATAATAAAAAAATAAAAAAAAAGCATGGAGCCAACCTGCAATATAACATGGCAGGACAGTTTGAATAAAAAAAATACAAATTTCCACAATGTGTGGAAGGTGTCCAGATGGGTTATGAGCCACTGATACCATACCTAAGATGCTGAGGGGGAGGTAAAAGTAGATCTTAAAGTGGGCGTTTGAAAAACGCCTGCAAGTTTTCCGTGAGTAGCATTCTACAGAAGCCACGTTCCGTGGGCATGCAAACCGTCTCGGAACTAAGGGCATTCCAAACTGTGACAACTCGCACAGCAAAGAAATATTTTCGACAATCAAGACGTGATCCCTGAACTGCTGGTTTCCAAGCATGGCCCCGAATACAATAAATGCGTGGTGCCAATTCGAAAAATGGTAAATCAACGTCGATTAACCCATGTAGTATTTTGTACGTCAAAATTAAATCAAAACGAAGTCTGCGCAACTCGAGCAATTCTAAACCCACTCTGGAAAGGCGCACAAGATAGTTTACCCCACGGAGACCCGGCAAACTCCAAGTAAATTTACGCTGGATCGACTCAATATGATCAATGTCCCCAGCCAAGTAAGGGGACCAAACTGGGATCGCATACTCCAATAAGGGGCGCACGAAAACACGGAAGGCCCAACATTTGGGCGCAGAATTTCCCGACGTAAAACACCTGTTCACAACTGCCAAACGGCGAATGCCAACGCACTAACCTTACGGCAATGCAAGAATGATTTTAAGTCCTCTGAGAACCCCGGTACCAAAGTTCACGGAACCATACGGCTAGGTCTCAAATCTCCGAAACAGAAGGTAGGGCTTCAGAAGCTAAGAAATAGTTTAAATTTAGATTTTGTGTGCCTACATGGAAGGACTGACACTTTTGGATGGATAGTGGGCTTAGTGACAACTGCCAACACGACGACCAACTGACGACATCTGCAATTTCCACTT
>JAHWFP010102755.1:0-10721 GCA_023313725.1 Lithobius niger | reverse complement strand
TCTTTAAATCCCAGCAAATCTGCATATCTTCTTTAAAATCTTCAAATCTGTAATTCTGTGTAAACCTTCAAAACTTTATGTAAATCTTTAAATCTTCTGCAAATTCGTGTAAATCTGGAAAATCTCATGTAAACCATTAAATCTACTAAATTACTACTTAAATCGTTAGTAAATCTTTAAATCCCAGCAAATCTGCAAATCTTCTTTAAAATCTTCAAATCTGTAATTCTGTCTAAATCTTTGGAAATCTCATTAAATTTTACTTAAATCTTTTGTAAATCTTTAAATTCCAGCAAATCCGTAAATCTCCGTAAATCCGTTAGAAAATTTACAGATTTACAACTCTCATACTCTTTTTTTTTGTCTTTGTTGAACCCCTCGAAGATAATGGCTTTCCGAATCCGAGGACTAACCCAAGTAACATGCCTTTTTTAAAAAATCACCTGAAAGTTAATTCAGGCGTTAAAGGATTAACAATGTTGCCTGCGGTTGTAACCGGAACGCGACAGAATAATGAAAAGAATGGCCTTTGATTTTGCGCTATAGATAGATTTTTTGGTGGCGAAACTGCACGAACGACAAAGTAACATAAAACTGATCCATTCTCCCAAGAATAAGGAGATACAAAACAAACGATGTTTCGCTGTTGCCATCGCGACGAAGAAAAGAGATTTTTTTTTCATTCGTTCCTGTCAACACATAGAGCTTCTCACATTCTAGAGTATCTGAAGCGGATGGATTCTGCCTCCACACGTAATGAACCCATATAGCAAAGGCTGTTTGCTTCCTGTTTCCCCATTACCTTTAATTTCGCCTGTTACTGCGCAACAAAAAGGCCAGATAGCTAGTTCTTGAAATGCGTGCATATACGGCCTCCTCTGCTGCAAGAAAAGGAGCCCAGGTTCTTATTACCTACTCTTCGATTCCAAAAAAAAAAATCCTTTAGCTACGTTTACTCGTAAACACCTAAGCGATTGTGTTGATATTTAGCAGTTTAACGACATCGATATTTGTAAGTATTTGATCTCGATTTTAAGGATCGGACACGGGTTTTTGCCGTACCACTCCGTAATCAAACCCAGTGCCGCTACCGGACCACTCCGATACCAAAATCGATATCGATACTGAATCACTTCGATATCCGATACCGTTACTGAACCGCTCCAATACAGAAACCGGTTTGATCGAATAACGATAGTGTTCACTGACTAAAACCTGATTAGTGTTTGCTGACTTATTAAAATTTCAAAAGAACTTCCAACAACTTTACATCACTACCTTGCAGGTTTTGTAGGTGAAATGCAGTGAAAGTAAGTCAACTGAAGTGACGTGAAGATCCAATGTGTGTGTCGTTTAAACAAAACAAAAAAGCATCCGCATCCTGCATGTCATGCGTCGCCTTACAAGATGACCGCTGAAAACACGCACCATGAGTTTCGTACCGCGACGTATAGGATTCCCATGACGTGAACCCTAGATGTCGCGGTACGAAACGCATAGTGCGTGTTATAAAAAAAAAATGGTGAGTTTTGAGCTCTTTGGGGGTGTTTTTAGGTTGTCACTACCAAAATGGAATCTCCGAGCACTTGGTTACTTGAAAACACCATAGGTAACTTTTTAACACCGTTTCGGTGAGTAAGTTGTTTGAAAACTTCTTTTTGGAGGGTGTGGTATAGTGACGACCTAAAAACACCCCCAAAGAGCCTCAAAACTCACCATTTTTTCTTGGTTAGTAGGCCATCTTGTAAAGTGTCACTTAAAAGTTTGGAAGAGTTTGTCACTTAAAGAGTTTGAAAGATAGCCAAAAGTAAGGAGTTTTAAGTGTGGAAAGTGAGTTTAGCGTTTCCTCAGCTGATGAAAGCATATACATTATATTAGCTGAAAATCATTTTACTTCTTTAAATGAATTACTGCGGGGGTTCCCCTAACGTTCAGGGGTACTGCTGTATCTTTTTTTAAGCTTTGAAGTTGGGATAATAGAAGAAAAAAAGAAAGCCGCAAATTGCGTGGCAGTGCCGCAGCTAGACTTTTTCAAAAGGGGGGTGCGAGAGCAAAGTGTATAGGGACCCAAAAAACTAAACAGTAGTTTTATAAACAAATTTGGGCCCCCTGCTTTGAATTTAGGGTTCCCTTGTCTCCTGGGTCCACGTGCCTTGCACCCTTTGCCCCTTCCTTAATTGCGGCACTGGGAATCAGGAGTTGAAACCTGTAGCTTCTCTCTCAAACGGCCTTGGTGTATACAAAGCGATAGTTACAGTATGAACTAAGGACGTTTATGACATTTATTCGCTTCTGCTGCTTTCTACAAAATACGCTATTGTTGTCAGTTCTCGAGCTGCTAGACGATGAAGATGGCGTACGGAAATCGATCTGCTGCGCAGCATATAGGGATGTGCGAGTTTAACTTTTTCAATTTTGTCAATTTTGTCAATTTTCAATTTTCAATTTTCTCTTTTGTCAATTTTAGGTCGAGTGGAGTTCGAGGCGAGTTTTGGGGGTAGAGAATAAAGTTTCGAGTCGAGTTTGACTTTTGATGATGATGATGTAGGTTTTAATGACCAAATGCTAAACCAATTACATCAGTGTTTCCTGTATCAAAAACAATAAAGACGACACAACTTTATTTATGCACTTATGAAAAGTACGTTTTCTTTTGCGACCCATCTTGGATGGAAATAGATCGGCGCTGCCGGCGATTTCACCGTCAAAACTGTTAAAGTGGCGCTATCACCGGTTGAAAATCGTACGAAACTACCGTGGCGCCATCTAGCGTTAGTAATATTGTTAACCTTGGCAGCTTGCAACTCCTAGGTGTAGGAGGAAGTACCAAATATTCACTCAATAATTAAGGAGGCTCGTGGCTTGTTTGTTTCGCTAAAAGAAATGGCTTGTGCATTCCTTCGCTTGATGCAAGCAAGTGACAGACAGCGCTAGATGTTGCCAGATTCAGACTTTCAATCGGTGATAGTGCCACTTTAACAACACGAAATGTCCCACACTTTGTTAAAGCATTAATTATCAGAATTTAAGTACCGATGATAATTTTTGCTACAATATATCAAAGAAAATAACCAATTTTTTTTAAATTGAGAAAACTCGAAAAATTCGTGTCTTAAGTTTTTAGATCGATGGAATTTACACAAGGCAGTTAAACTTGACTCGAAATTTCCAATTTCGGACACCCCACTATGCTATGTATTCCATTTGTCATTTTTGCTAGGAAGCGCTATACCTGCTATTTTTTTTTTTTTTTTTGAGTTTTGTTAAAGGCGTAACACTATCACTTAGGGCGCGTTTATGCGACGAGACTTTCTCGCTCGCCAGACATTATTTGCAAGTCAACCGTTACTTATGTACGATTAGTTTCCAGTCGGTTGGTTGGTTGGTTAGTGTTTCAAAGTTGGTTGAGTAACAATCACTGCATGCACAACCGTTGTTGGGTTTGTTGGGTGTGGTACCAGAAGAGAGAAACGTCCTCCATTGAAAATCCATAACACAAATCAGCAGGGGTTCAAAGAGGGAGCAGAGATGGGGATATTCAGACCACACAATAGGGGAAAACCGGGGCCCACTACAGTGTTACGCTCAGGTATGCGGGAACCAGCTAGCCGGCATATGTTACGCCGGGGGTACAGCTATAGTGTATTATAAATAACAACACGGATAATGAACAGTGGTTTTAAAAACTGCTGCAACATTGTTGTCTCGTCACGGTATTCCCAAGAGAATAGTTGCAAGAGAATAGCAAATTTTGGGAATAGCGTGACATGACAACAATGTTGCAGCAGTTTTTTTTAATTTGATTTAATTACGTTTAATTTGTTATGTATTACCGCATTCATTTAGTAGAAACTGGGAACTAATCGTAAATAAATAACGGTTGACTAGCAAATAATGTTTGGCGAGCAAGAAAGTCTCATCGCATAAACTCGCCCTAAGTGATAGTGTTACGCCACTTACAAAACTTAAAACAAAAAAATTGCTGCTGGCAGTGATCACACCACGGTAAATAAATAGCTGCTCGCATCGAGAATTCAAAATTCAACAAAGTCATCGAATCGAGGTTATCGACTCGAAAAAAACCATCGAATGCTGGCGTTCAGAAATAAGTTCGCCATCTTGTACTGCAGTAAAACTTGTTTTTTTTTTGTTGTTGTTGTCATAAATTGACACTGTCATGCCGTACACATCGTACGTCGTGTAGCGATGCACGAGGAGATGATGTGCGTCCGCGTCGTTGCCATGGTTACCACGTACAGAAAACTCGACAGCCGTATGCTCCAGCAAATTAGTATTAACCAAGTGAAAGCTAGTGAGCAACAAAATGTTCGTTGCATAATTACGCCCTTACGGTTGAGTGCAGGAAACCCTCAAATAATTTGTCGTTGCTTCGATTACTTTCTACCGGACGGTCATTTGGCAACTCAAATGCACAGTGCTGACTTAAAACCCTATTCGGATCTCAGTTTAGTTTTCGCATTCCGTTTGTCACAGAATGCTTCAAGGACTCAAACTATGAATCCAAAATTTCCACAGAGATTCGTTCGGATCGGAACAGTTTTAACTACCGAAACTACAAACTTCACTGGAAGACAAGTTTACTTTCGTCTTGACTGGGGTGAAAGTAAAAGGAACTTTATCTCGCTCGATCGACTCTACCGTTTTCGGTATCTGAGCTCAAAGATTGTGTCGCAGTTTGACCACAAAAGAGGTAAAAAATTGTAATCCCCGGGCAACGATTATACGGGTTTTCTCCGAACTACGGAAAGGAGGAGGAGCTTGAATTGTTCTTAAGCTGTCCAGATGGGGACTGCCAATCAGAATCACGTGATGAGGTGACAACCATCACCATTGGTGGAAGAGGACTTTATCAGTAATTTGTGGAAATAGGGACGGGAACAGGCGGCGCGCTTTCAAGGAAGAACTCCAAGCTACTTGTTAAAACGCCTGGAACGCTGTTGCGCCGATGGGTTTTGGGAAAAAGCGCGTGATTTATTGCTGCATTCGAGAACGTGGAAGCGCGCGACCTTTTTCACTTTTTCCGCTCATAGCTTACACGACGTAAATTTTGGAAGTTCTCCCTTTTCCTTGAATGTTGCTTTAATAAAGTCAAATGCCCGTATAGTTAGTTAGGTTACAAAAGAGAGCTGGAAATATGTATTTAATTGCGTAATTTTCGGCTACCCTTTAAGCTAAGTGTAAACGCAGATGCTATCGGTACTTCTCTGGCGCGCGGAAAGCGTTCATCGATTGGTGCACGAGGACGGGGCTGTTGGGTTAGTTGAGAACGTGCTGAGAATTAGCTATCAAAGCTTTCACACTCTTTTCCTAATTACTTCGTTCTGGTTGATATATGCCGTTAAAATTGCAATAACAGAATCGCGTTACGAGGAAGGCAATAAACCATGACGATTTTTCAGGCGATAATGGAATAGCTTTGCTAAAGCGCTGCTAATTTTCACAAAAGGAAACACTGTCGCTTGATACGGTGCTTTAATGATGATTTGGGATAATACCGGCGTATTTTCGGAATCGCGAAGTCTTGTAACGCGCAACAGAACAATACGCATACCATTTATCTGCCTTTTAGTAGCGTTTCTGCGTATCTACTGGTTGTATACATTCTTTGAATAACTGTTGTTGGCGTAGTTGGCTTATATCGACGACCAAACGGCAGTGTATATAGAGAAGAATGCCAAGTATCTACCGCCAAGCACCATTTCGCCGCCAGTCCGGGAAGGTAGACTTTATCAGGGGTCCATAAAATTCAGTTCCTACCGAAACTCTTTATGAACTCATGCTTTTAAAAGCAACACACACAGTCAACAGAGAACAACATTTAATTGACCCAAATTTTTGGTAAGATTTACATCAGGGGCGGATCATCAGAATGTTCAGGATGTTCAGCTGAACACGGGCCCTGACTTACTAGGTAGATGTCAATAGGTGGAAAATACGTCAAATTAAATTGAACACACAAAAAAAAGTAAGTCAAGTATATATCTGCACAAGTCGAACATTCGATAGATACTAAACCAATAATGGTATTAAACATTAATAATAAACACGAATTCAAGGTCAGCAAGTCCAACTATCCATTCGCGTTCCTTCGATTTGAAACAATGAGCTGACCGGATGGTTTTAAAGTGATATGGTAGAGCATTATAAATCTTTGGGGCGTGATATAGAAAACTTTTATGTAGAATTTCCCGCCTGGCTTTCGGTAACAAAACGTGAAGCTGACTATAAAATCTAGTGTTAAAAAGTGAAACAGCTGTGTGTTCCACCATCTTTTTTTTTTGTATACAACCATGGTTTTCTCAACACACAGTTGCCTAAGGAATAAATGTTGTACGATTTGAATAGAGCGGCAGACAGTGTCATATATTTATGAGAGCCCATACATCTAATAATTATTTTTTTTAGAGTAATTAAGGGTTTCAAGTTAGTAATATAGGGTCCATCCCAGTTCGTGATTCCATATTGACGTACGACTGTACCAGAGCAAAATAGATTTGTCTCTGGAACGAGGATGATAAATTTTTTCGTAAAGTGTAGATTTTGAACAAAGAGTATCTTAGCTTTTCGCAGACGTGTTGTGCTTTCTCAATTCTCACATTGTTTATGGTTTCTGGAAACCCCTTACAAAGCTCGCACTTATCGCCTAGGACTTATTTTTTTCCTTTTGCTTGATGGCGGACTGCTATTTGGCTCCGTGATGTGAAAGGGATAAATACCGTGATTTTTTTTCCTTCCAGTGGTGCAGCACCTGTAAATGTCATACCGTTCATCATGCCACTACTAGTAGACGACCAAAAGAAACGGTACCCTGGCGTAACAGTGTACAGCGAGCTACGTACTGTGCAGCAAAAAAAAAAAAAAAATTCGAGGCTGTGCGATTGTCGTAATCGCATAAGTTGCTACAAAACGTTGACGTCAAAGTTTTATTGATAATCAAAATGAACAAATAGATTTAATGGATTCATTTTAATTTCCTTGCCTGGCTGCAGCTTTAAAGAGGTCACATCCATCGTAACAATAAAAGCGCAGCCTTTTTTTTTTTGCATAAGAGGATGGAAGTTTTTCAAAGGAGCCATCTTGTATCTGCATGGATGCATTTAGCACTGCACGAAACCAGAAAAAGAGACGCATCCTATACATGCAACACTGCAAATTGCAGCAAAACTGAGAGTAAAATAAACAACCTATGAGCGCATTGCTTTAGCACTGCAAGGGAAAGAAACGCACGTATATGGACTTCCTCCGACTTCCTCCGCCTTTAACAGAGTCACGTGACTTACTCGTTCATTACAAACTTGTATCCAATACGCTGAAAATAAAAATGCGGTTCTTCCTAGATCTATACACCAACGCATTAGCTGACTGAGCCATTGACACGTGGTACAGTGGTTTCAGTTTATGCTCGCTGGTATTTTTTACTCAGCGAACGTCAACTAATTTTTATTCAATTTCTATTCGCATGTCCTCCGTAGGAGGTGGATACATTTTGTGCTACAAACACTAACCAAGTTCGGCGCTGCAATACGTCAAACGGTAAATCCTTCTTAAAACCAGCCCAATACTCTTGTTCCCAACGGAAGTCGTTATGCGCTCCTGGTTATATTAATTCATATAACATTTAATTTCAATGGTGAGATGATTTTGGTGCTCGTAATTTCCGTTAGTTTTGCTCGTCAGTCTTACCACAAAAACTTTTTAATTCACCCATCAACAAAAGGAAATTTAAAAGAACATACCCTCTCACTATTTTCGTACATCCCACGCGAAATAGATTTTGCAACATTTGCGTAGCTTAGAGTGAATGTAGCATAACCGCCTCACCCGAGAAAAAAATGGGTAAATGAATCCTGTTAGAACATTTACACAAGTCTGAATGCAAAATTGAGTCTGACTGGGTACCCCACCAACTTAACTGTCTTTTCTCTACCAAAAAAAAAAAATAGAAAATTAGGCAATCTTTCTCTTCGATGTTTTCTTCCATGTTGGCTTTCCCTCTAAGACTCTGTTTTGCAACAATAGCCAACCGTATGTAAATATGCTAGCGACTGGGCAAATATCTTGAAGATAAATATGGTACTGATGTTGTGTTTCTTGTGCATTCGACAGCATCCCATACGACAACCTTCCGCAAAAACTCCAGAGAAGAGGTGTTGGATTCCACATTGTATGATGGCTTGCAAGTTACCTGAGCAAACAGCAGCAAAGAGTAGTTACCCAAGATCACTGTTCGGAAATCTTCTACTTTCGAAGCGTGGTTTCCCAGGGATCTATACTAGGCCCAACTCTCTTTAATGTCTTTGTTGCTGATGTGGTGGCTGATCCTCAGAGCAGTTCTGTACTCTACGTGTAGATGATCTCATTATTTACTGGAAAGTTACTAATACTGCTGATATATATAGACCGTTGCAAGAAGACATCAAAACAGTTCAATCATGAAAAGGGCAAAGTAATGAGGGTTGGAGTGGAAGGTTAGTCAAACTACACCTTAAATGGGGCTCCCCTTTAGGTAGGTTCAGAAATGAAGGACCTTGAAGAACGACGCGCAGTGCTTATCTGCACGCACATAAATTATTAAAAGGACATACCGTCTCACTAATTTCAAAGATCCTGCTTGAAATAGCTTTTGCGATATTTACGTAGGTCAGTATAAATGTAGTAATCCCGTTTCTCATGAGTGGAAAAATAATAAACGGACTGCCTTTGCAACACACGCCTGAACTAATGTTACAAACTTAAGCCGTACAGGAAAGCCAACCGGGAGGAATGTACCTTTAACGTTTTTGTTCGACCAATTGTGGATTACTGTGCCCAGTTCTTGTCACCAGAATACCATAAATATGTTCCGTGTGTGGAGAAGGTGAAGAGAGGAGCAACAAAGTTTCTTACTGGTATCGCTCACTTGCCCTACAAGGAACGAAGAGCCCAAAGCCCACGATTGTTCTAGGTAAACTTTTAAATAAAGACAGCACTAGAACGTGATTGAGATGCATAAAAGAAGAGCACACTGCCACACCTTACTGAAACCAATATGTTAGAACCAACTGTGAAAGGTTCTCAACTAACTGTGAATGATTTGGAATTAGAGCCATTACACGGAGGAACCACCAGAACATGAAGGCTGCTTCTGTAAAATCCTTCGAGAAACTCTTTGATGAACTTTATAATCTTTAACAGACTTCTTGGCCTCTGCTGGGCAATATCAGTTTTTCTTCTGGCCGTCATCATTTTGCTTTGTTTTGTTTTGCTGCATTCATTTGCCTGGTTTCCTTTCGTGTGTGACGATTTTGCAACATTCAATCTAACCTACGTAAATGATGCAATTATTTCGTGCGGGACGAACGAAAATAGAGGGTATTGTCCGAGTGAACAAAGTGTATTTAGACTTAAAACGATAATATGCTAAATCATATACAGTTGACAAATATTCGGTTATCTCCTTAAAAAAAATGTGAATTCTTCTCCCACCCCAACGTACGCAAACTGTAGACAGTTTCCAATTTTATTTTAATGCAATTATCCCCTTTTCTTGTCCCAGAAGGAATTTTGCCGTATCGGTATACCCCAATGTTACCTGGTTACACTTCCCCCACCCCCACCCCCCGTTCCCCTCCGTTATCAGGTTAATTTGTTATTGAATTTATTTGACATCCGTTGCTAGTCATACAGTAATATTATGAGTTTTGTTTGTTTATTTATTAAGGGATCGACAACCAAGAGCCCCACCATTAAAACTAAGAACTTAATTTAGGCCTAATAACCTAAAAAAAATTCAACAAATACAAATGTCACCAAAAGTAAACAACCAATCAGAATCACCCAAAACTGGTAGAAGCACAGCAAAATCGAACTACTAGCGTACATGAGCTTGTCGCCCGTGCTCCGTTATATATGTATATATTTATACAGGCGGCGTTCACACACAACCCCTTGAGTACTACCCTCATTACTTTGAGATTAAAGTCCCAAGAAGCCTAGTTATAGCTGACTTCTGGCCAGCGACTTCAAGAAGGCGCATGCAGTGGACAGACCATAAAAAAAGTGTCACACGTCCTCCTACCCCATCCCACAAGGACAAGCTGGGTAGGCTGTCATGCTAAGCGCATGCTCATGCCCGCGGAGCTATAAGTGGCCCATCTGAAGCCCGCTTAATAGGGCAGCACCGCTTCAGTCCATATTATCCAAGTGGGCAGCGTTCTGGGCAGGTGGGCAACAGACAAGTTCCTCCCACGGTCTTCTGCTGACCAATCCTCTTCTCGTATTTTTGTTTAAAAAAAAATGTACAAAGTAGAAATCCGCGGCGTACGTTCTCCCTTTCGTGGCCACTCTCGTGTGACGGTTAAGTTAGGCTTCTGTGCAGTACATATTGGCATGCGTGGAAGCTTCGGAATGGGCAAAGAGCGCGTGCCTCAGTGGACCGGAGAAATAGGTAAAAGAGCACCAAAACCTAATTTTTAAGATGTTTGGCTGTTTTTCAGTGCTTCAATAACAACTGAATATCAGCGCAACAATTTATGTAAACACCCAAAAATTCCCACAGGCGAAAAAAAGTGTACGTTGTAAGGATGACTATGGGGAATAGACTACTCGTATATCTCTCATTCTACGGAATCGGGTGAGTGACGTACGGTATCGAATAAGGCAACACACGCAAGTGTGTCGCCCGCCAAGATAAACGATAACATCCAGACAAAATGTATATA
>JAHWFP010102754.1:14900-35096 GCA_023313725.1 Lithobius niger | reverse complement strand
AGATCGATTAAATTCTGTGTTGATAATTTCAACTATTTAAGGGGAAAAAACCATGCTCTCCCAGCAGTCATAAACTGAACTTAATTATCTGAAAACCGTTCAGCTTCCTTGGAGTGCTCCCCGGACCCCAAGCTTGCTGTGCTTCCCTAGATCCCCTTGCTAAAAGGCGTTTTCTTAACATTGCAATCAATCGCCAGTGTTTAAGATCAACTGTCAACGCAGCAGTCTGTTGCAGGTAAGCCAATAATTAGAAGTAATCAACAAATAATCAGTAAATTACTGTTTTGACACTAGTTTTGCTGCCATAAAAGTTTAAGTTGATTTGCTATTATTGGTTTTGTAGCAGCCTGTTCCCTTCTACTTTATCATGCAGCTTTTGAATCGTAAAGAAGTTTTTAAAGTTTTAAAACGAGCAAAATAATGGGTAAATATAATAGACTTGACCTTGAAAATAGTTCTTAGCACATTAAAAAAAGAAAGTTGAGGAAAGGAAAAAACTTTTCATTGCTGGGATTCGACCCGGAGCTAGTCGACCGTTCTAATCAGGGTAGATTAAATCTACCCTGGTTCTAATCATCTTACACAAAAAGCAAGGCCCGCTGAGATAGTAGTAGAGCACAGGTACTATCTCAGCGGGCCTTGCAAGAAAGACAACAAAACCACATGCACCGTACGCGTCCAAAGCGAGTCAACATTCCATCCATTTCTTAATCTCCATCATGGCCAACAACTGGATGAAGGTGTCATTTTGGGGGAAATAACTGCGCGAACAAAGATTCAATGCTTTAAATTGTTGGTTCGGGCGTTTTCCCATGGTTTGGCTATTCCACTGCAGGCCAACTGGAAAGGAAGCTGCATCACTCAGCTAGCTATCACAGGTTTTTATCGCAGTTGGCCTTGCATGGTTTTATACCACTTTCGGTTTCAATTTTGTTAACCGCGCAAAGTATTTTGGGATAGTTGTGCGCATTGGCCGCGTCTGCTGCTGTTGCGAATGTGAGGTCGTTAATTTCATGCTTGTTAGTACGGGGTGGTTGATCGAGCCACAATAACTGTTCTTTTAGAAGAAACGGCTTTCATACATCACGAACATGAGTTGGCAAACGTTTTCGTTTCACTGCAGGAGGTGAAATTTGTCACGACAGTCAAATCGTCCGAACCGAACACGACCTGCTGGCATGCTCTTGCCTATGGCAGCTGCTGCTTCTAAATAAGTTGGCTTCTCCTCCATGCATACATGGTTTTTATCGTAATTTGTATCGCTGGAGTAGATCTTAAATTTTCACCCGATCTAATGACCCCTTTTTCTTTGGGTCTACTTTAAATTCGTGTTTATATTCTTAAAACCATGATGGGACTGAGATGATGCAGTTTAGTTTTTAAGGAATTACGTTTCTTAATAACCCAGAAGCTTACCGGTGTGTTAGATGTCATGGCTTTCTTCTACCATCACGTAAGTATTTTTCACTTTAAAATGTTAGTTTTTAATGTTTCTGTAACTTGCTAAATATAAGGTAACAATGATCGATTGCAAGATTGTTCCTGTTTGCTATTTTTAAAATATTAAATTAAGAGAAGGTGGCTCGTTTACCACACACATTCAGAAAATATACAAATCTTACGAAAAGAAAGGTAAAATAGTAAATGGCCCTTTTCGTAAGAGAGGTATGACATACCCGAACCGGTAAATCGGATATTGTTCATAACAAAAAATGACAATCCCAATGCGCACTCCATCATCATTGGAGTGACTGGGTGGTTCTGGTTCAGGGTTGTAGATTACTGGTTTCAAGACATGCCAGTTTAATAAATGCTGATGTGCAAACCTATAATTACGCTGCCTTTGGACATAATGTCACAGCCTGAGCAGGGAATTGAACCCACGACCTTTGAAACCAAAGACCGAAGTCCTACCACTAAGCATACACTTACATCGCCTTGGCGGGCTAGGACTTCGGCCTTTGGATCAAAGGTTGTTGATCAAAGGGGGCAAGGAGGGCGCGCAGATAGCACGACCGCCTTCTGCCTGGGAGGTCTGGGTTCGATCTGGCCTCGTGCACCCCCTGGCATTTTCGGGAACAGAAGGGCCCTGTGGTACCTCGTGCCCATGTCGATTGTGGCATGTCAAAGATCCTGGGGTTTTCCACTTGGATTTCTCCGGCTAAATTGTCACTCTCGCCGTCTATTCATAATCGTCCTCATCTGGAGGTGACTACGGGCTATGCGGCTGCCATTAGATGACGGAGGGCGGTCTGCGCCCTGTTTCAAAAGGGAGAGCCACTAGCATCATCATCATCATCATCATGGTTCAATTCCTGACAGTCGGGCAGTTAATGTCTAAGTCCAAAAGGCAACATAAATAGGTTTACATCCGTATTTATTTGACACTTGCTGAGCCCATTTGTTTTCTGTTGCTGTTCTGCGGGTGCTTTACTGCTCCACGGACAAATGTCGGCTCTTGGCCTAGGCTGGAGATGCGTCAAACGGTTGTTTACGAAAGCTGCCGAGAGGAATCCCCAGCTTTGCAACGTCCAATTTTTGACTTCCGAAGTCCAATTTTTTAAACTGACCAAGCCCATCTGGGCGATTCTAACGATAACTTGTGAGGACAACACTAGCCAGGCTGGTTGTACAAATCTCCCGTAATGTGGTGGCAAACATGTATGAAATATTTCTCAGTTGGCATTGCACAAGCAAGTCATTGATGCATGTGTACAATACCACCTGGCTTGTATAGGGCCTAACAAAAAGAAAATGGTTTGGTTTGCGTTACCCGACCGGCCCTATTTTTACGAGCCGACTCTAAACTTTTTTTTCCGTCCAAGGAAAAAAAATTCGCCTCCCTATTTTGCTGCTCCATCCTACAATACAAAAATGTTTCAAATGTTTCCTGGAAAAATGAAAAAATATTGCACCGTGAACACGAATGTATCTTTCTTGCATAAGAAAAATTTTTTTAACAAAAAAAAAAGAATTTTCGGACCGACCGACCCTATTTTTTTTAACTGCGTAACGCAAACCAAACAATGTTTTTTTTTTTTGGCCTAGGCACTGTGTGGATCAGACAAGCCATGCAAAGCCAGTTCTCTTCCATTTGGGTATTGAAAAAAGCATGTAGTGTTGATGTTAAACTACAAGAAGATTACTCAGCCAACATCCCGGAGTGATGGTAAAAGGGTTTACTTGGCTAAGTTGTTGTACAAATACAAACATTGTACAAGTGAAATGTTCACACAGAACAAGCTCTCTGTTCCAACTCACTACAACTCTTTCCGCTACAACTGCTGCGGTTGTTGTGCCGCTTACGATAAACACACAGGATGGCGCGGAAGCGTCGCCATGGTAACGGCTGCGTAGTAACCGCGCCGTAGGACGATTGTGGACAGGCAGTGTATCATTACAAACTCCCTTCCCCCAACTCGACCTCTGGGCTAGGGCTCGTGTGAGTTAATGAACTCCTTTGTACCGTATCATCTGGGGGCTGCAGTGCAAACCAGTGTACACCCAATTAAAAAAAAAAATTACAAGCATCATGGGGCCAGGAATCGACCCAGTAATATGAACATAGTCGCGCACGGACATTCGCTACTGTCCTCAGATGCAACAATGGAAGCTCGTTTGCTTATGTCTTAATTGCAGCTTCATTTATTTTCAATTGGACTTGTTAAAAAAATCAATCTTGTTTGTGTACGTGTCCCAGCTGTACCCAATGTACCACCACTTGCACCGAGTTCCGATCCCTAGTGACAATTCATAGCCTACTTTGGTAGAAAACTTGGGTTAAAAATTACACTGTGTAAGTTTTACTGAATAACATACGCTGTCCTATGTATTGCCTATGTAGGTATGTCCTTTGCCGAATTCGAATGCAAAAGTGTGCAAAGCAGACGACGTAGTGAACAATGAAGTAAATAACGATGTTGTTGATGTAGAAAGCAGAAAAATCCTCAAGGCCTGATGAAGATATCTGGGTGGTATCGAAAATTTGTTGGACTAAGCGTGAGTCCGAGTTGTGAATTTTAGTGAACTTGGTAGTGTTATTTTATAACGGATCGATCTTTTCACAGTATGAATTGCAGCGATGTTTTTCGGGCTGTCCTATGTGTGAAAAATACCACTTTTGCTGAAAATAGTCCAGACATGTGTGAATGCATAAGGTGTAACCATAGTGTAGAAATAACCTTGAACCAAGCCAAGGCCGAATGAGGTATTTCGCGAGCCAGAAACTGATTCTATTGGTATTGCTTTGGTAAATAAGATTTTGGCGACTGGCCTGTAATCAGAAAGCGAAATCTGCGGCTTCTCTTCCTGATGACCTTATGACAAGCACTGGTATACAAAGCACTCTTTTCTAGCTAATGCAATTCTTAAAATATGGTAATTTGAGTTTTAGGGTTTATTATTGCTTTGCCATCTTTGTGAGCATTGCTCAAAATGAAGTCTCCCAATTCCCTTGCCATTTCGCGACTAGTTACCGGCATTGGAGAAAATTAATTCTTATGCATTGTCAGAATTTTCTGTCATTTTGTTGTGATGAAACCATGAGTTCACAAATATGTACACGTCCGTAGGACGTGGGAGCATTGATGTTATAACTCCTGCTTTTTATTCCATTGCTTGTCACAAGGCCGTTTGTTAGAGAAGCTGCGGATTTAGCTAAAGGCTCTAGCCCGGTAGATTTATTACGAGTTTTACGTGATTGTTTTGCATTATGATTTCATTGTGCCTGAAATTCTGTCACGGCACAAGAGTCGTGCTATTTAATTATTGGGACGATGTTTCGTTGTTATTATTGGGGCATTGCTATATTTGGATGAGCTGGTACAATTCTTCGAAAATTTATGAATGCAACACTGGAAATATTCTTTTCTAACTAAGGCAGTTCTTAAAATGCGATAATTTACTTTCAGGGTTTATCATTGCATTGCCATCTTTTTGAGTAACACTCAAAATAAAGTCACCAATTCCATTGCCTTTGGCAACTAGTAACCGCTCTTGGTGAAAATGAATTCTTATGCATCGATTTGTTGTTAACACAAATTTCAGTCAGTCAGTTTGTGGGTGATTAAAACCAGGCGCTTATAAATGTAGAATAGAATAGAATAGAGGTTGTCGGCCAGTAAGCTATACAGCTTTTTGAAGGCCCTAGCGGCAGATATTAAGTGGAAGGAACCACCATCGTAAACAGTTGTTTTTTGCCGCAGGAGGGAGGAAACCGGAGTACCCGGAGGAAACCCTCGTACAACGGGCGGGAAACAAGCGGAGAAAAACCCGTACATATACACTTCCCGTCCCAGGATCGAACCCTGGTCTGTAGGAAGCCAGAGATGTACAGCTGGGACCAAGACACCTATCGAATCTGACGCCCCAGTGCTCGCAGCTACCCGTGCACCGTGCTACCCGTGTATAGCGTACACCTTTCGTTTGTTCCATTGCTCGTTGCAAGGCCGTGTGAAGTCTCCAGCCCAGTTGATTCAACATCCCCAAAATGGGGGTCAGTAAGTTTATGAACTCGTACATAATTACATATATTGGAATAACTCAAAACAACAGATAAGAGCAAAAAACGTCATCAGAAATTATAATAAATTTCATGAATTCATGAAGAAAACTGCGGGATTTTCCCAAATTGTTACCCTCTTCATTGGTAGGCCTAATGAAGGGGGAGGTGGTTTGACATTTGTGACATCAATTTATGCAGGGGTGGGGGTTACA
Source organism: Lithobius niger (assembly GCA_023313725.1). Lineage (NCBI taxonomy): Eukaryota > Metazoa > Arthropoda > Chilopoda > Lithobiomorpha > Lithobiidae > Lithobius > Lithobius niger. The sequence goes on along the minus strand of JAHWFP010102754.1, from coordinate 29,381 downwards.
AAGTGTGACGGGGAAGGGAACCGAAACATGGCAAAATTTGCGCGTCATCATTTGAAGATTCACTCCAAGCCGACAATGACCCAACGGCCATGCCGCTTTATGATCTACTGAAAACCGTTCAAGCCATCATCCCCAATGTTTCCTTTACAAATCTGATCCCTCCTTCAGTCAAAAACGAAGAACAGGTGCCTTGTTACGGGGTTTGGCTTTGGTATCAGGGACAGAAACTACAGGGAACGTGCCAAAGTTGGATAATCCATCATGGTATTAACCACGCTCCTTGGCACAGGCGGATCTCTTCTGGGGAAAGTTGAACCTCTGGAGCTCGACAAAGACCCACCCGCCCCAAGACCTGGCCAGGCATCATGGCTCTTTTGGCGATGGCACGGCGAACCCCCTCACTTCAAAGCTTACCAGCAGTCTGAATTTCTAGCCACTGAAGCTAAAAATGGATTTTGGTACGCCACTTTTCATCCCCTAGAAAGTGGAAATTTCAACAGCCGTCCTGAAGGAAAATGACAAAATCCTATGTCTTGGACTCGGAGCCACTTCACAAGCTGATATACTAAGTACTGCCATCAACGCGAAAGATTGTCTGTCCAGTCCAGTCATCACAGTGCAAAACACCTTCATTTTCTCATCTCTGAACTCTCAAAAAAGTCCCCTTCGGCACTTTCCATTCTTTTCATTGGCTCATGAAAGCTTTCTTCAGCTCAAGTCTTCTCCTGCGTGAAATCGCTGTGAGCACGACTTCCAACCTCAATTTGTCGACCAGGCACATCCTTCGTAATTTTCCCCTTCATGACACGGACACACTCTTTTGAGGCCTCATCCCCACTCAGGCACCCCACCTGGACATTTCTCGTAAGACGAAACCACAGGCCTCCTTCAAACCAAAACTTCAGGAACCTCCTATTTTAAAGAACAATCAGACCGCTCCTCAAACTTCTCAATCCTCTCAACACCCCAGTTCATCTCACTTTGTCGGTCCACCTCGTTCTCAACACGGCAACAACCGGCCCTTTCGCGGGAGCCAATCCCACAAGACAACAATGCCAAGCGCAGCACCACTCAGGACAGACGAAGCAAGTACTCTTCCTCCAACATCAAAAGCAGACCACATTGCAACCAAAGGCATTTTTCCCCAACCTGCCGGTAGGCGACCGCCTCAAGCATTTTCTTCCGGCATGGGAAAAGCTGACCTCCGACAAGGCAAATCTTTCTCGGCTTTCAACCTTCATTCCGTTCAAAGCCTCTCCTCATTTCATCTCATCCTTGGGAATTCGCAACAAAACCCTGTCCTGCCCTCACCCAAGAATTAAACAAACTTATAGACATATCTGCGATACGCCTAAGTCCGGATCCTTCCAAGTCTGGCTTCTAAAGCTTCATCTTTCTGAGACCAAAGAAATCAGGAGGCAAAAGAATGATTTTCAACTTAAAACCCGTTAATCAATTCGTAGAAGATCAATATTTCAAAATGGAAACTCTGGAATCCATCCGTCTTTCTCTAAAACCCGACGAATGGACAGTCTCACCGACCTCCAGGATGCCTATCCACTTGTTCGCCCTCCACGCTTCCGTTCTCCACCTCTTCTGCTTCATGTACGAGAGCAAGGTGTACAAGTTTCAGTGTCTCCCATTCGGACTGAATGCCGCAACAAGAATCTTCACACTCGTCTTCAAACCCATTCTAAGCCACCTTCACCGTCACCAAATCACAGCAAGTGCATTCCTAGACGATTGGCTACTAAACAACAAATTCCGCCTTCAGCTCCTTCTTAACATGGACTACACCATGACCCTCCTAAACAAGCCTGGCTTCGGTGTCAATCTGAAGAAAAAAGGCTCCTTCCGACTCAACTCTTCACCTTCCTCGGGGTAGAATTCGACCTCTCATCTGTAACCGTGAAATCCTCAAACAAAAGAACAGATGACCTTCATCAACACTGTATCTCATTTCTCCAGTCGAAAAATTACTCCCTAACATTTCTGACTTCTCATAGGGAAAATGGACTTTATGGCAGGGCTTGTCCCTTACGGCAGATCGATGACTCGCCCCTTTCACCACTTTCTAATTGACGTTTGTGACTCATTCCACCCATTATCAAATGCTTCCAAACCAACAGACAACAACTTGCCGTGGAAAAGCCTCCATTGGTGGACAAACAAGCTCAATCTTTTGCAGATGGTCCCTCTACTCGAACCAGTCCTGGACCTTCATCGCTTAACAGATGCATCCCTGAATGGTTGGGGAGCCCACATCCAGCATCACGAAACATCTGGAACCTGGCCTTCCAACACAAAAGATAAATAAATAAATTATTTCTAGTGTATGATTTTCTCTGTTGGCTAATTTCCAATTTTCCTTAACACAAAAGATCACATCACCGTGCTTGAAATGGAAGCCATCTACAACGTAACAACGCACTCGTTCACTTTTAGCGCCTTGTAGCAGGCAAAAGAGTCCAAGTCCAAGCCGACAACACTACGGCCATTGCTTACATTCGGAAAGAAGGTGGAACCCGCTCTGACGACTACATTGGATCACGTCATGCATATTCAAGCTTTGTCAAACTCTCAGCACCACTCCTTTATCTCTGCACATGCCCAGCAACCGGATGTATGTAGCAGATGCCCTTTCTCGCAACAAACCACCTTCATGGGCATGGCCTCCAAAGAAATCAATCTGCGAATATCTCTTTATCCTATGGGTCAAACCAATGATCGACTTATTCGCCACGAGGCACAATGCCAGACTTCCCCAATTCATCAGCCCAACCAGCTCAATTCATCATCCCAATTCATCAGCCCAATTCATCATCCCAGATGAACAAGCTTGCGCTGTGGATGCCCTGACCTTTCCATGAAAGAACCTGTACGCTTACTTCTTTCAACTTCTTCCAGAAAATAGAACAGACCGGGGCCTCTTCTACTAATTGCACCGAACTGGCCGGCTGCTCCATGGTTCCCCGACTTCTAAACCTCCTTATAGATCAACCAAGAAGCCTTCCAAACCTTCCAAATCTACTTGCACAACAAAAAGGAACAAAACTCCACCCGAACCCTTACACCTGCACGGGTGGCTACTATCGTCGGACTCATCAAAAAGGTAGGAATTTTTGAAAAAAAAACAAGCCTCCAGAATTGCCAGCAAAACCATTAGAGAATCCTCAAACAAAGTCATGACAGTCATTGGAAACGATGATTTCATTGGTGCAACCGAAGGAAGATTAATCCAATGAATCCCACTTTGCTGGAACTTTTAATCTTCTTCACCGACCTTTTCAATGATGGACTCAAAGGCTCTACGATACTCATTTATCGCTGTGCGTTAAACCCTGTTTTCAAAGCGGCAGAAAACACTCCTCTACTAGAAGACTTCCATATCTCAACTCTATTAAAATCATTCGATGTAGAACTCTCGTCAATCCTTCGCACCTTTCCAGAATAGGAGCTTCCCATGGTATCCCTAATGAAGGAATCGTATGAACCAATCCAAACTTGCCACATCAATCATTTCCCAAGGAAAATGGTCTTCTTAACCTCCCTTGCCACCAGCCTTCGATGCAGCGAAATGCTAACTCTGGAACGATCCTGCGTATTGCTTCTTTTTTGACAACTGCAAATTTCATTCATCTGAGGCCTCGTCTGGATTTCGCGCCAAGACTAAAAGGCCCTCAGAACCCTCGAAGCCAATCATCATTCCAGCGCTTACAAATATCATTGGCGATAAACCCCAAAGAATACTTTGTCCTGTTCGAATCCTCCGCTACTACATCAAATGAACAGCTGACTTTGAGTGCCGCAAAGGCCGACTTCAACGTTTCCTGCCATTCTTCAAAGGAACCAATGTCACCTCGGCAGCAATGATCACAAACTGGGTCAAGAAAGTTATCCACAAAGTCTACGATGACCAGCACATCAACTGTGCAGATAATAACATCAGAGTCACAGCACACAAACTCGGGGCACTTTCATGAGCATTCCACAGTCATGTCTCCATTGTGGAAATTCTTCAGGCTGCATCATGGAGAAGCCAAACTGTCTTCACAAGTCACTATTGCAGGAACATGACAAGACAGGAAAATGGGTTATACTATCTGGGATCAATAGTAATAGCCAGATGTGTCCACCAACCCCAAGCACTCAACAACAGAAACGAAGAACTCCAGAAGACGGATGTATGATTTCTTCTCACCCAACTGCCCTTTTCAGGACCACCACTTTTTACGAAAGAGAACCGATAATCCTGTTTCTGTTTATTTTCAATAAAGTGCGAAGTTTGTTAACTTTTGGGTAGGGGGGGGGGGGAGAGGAAGCCAGCTCACAACTCGTGGTAACCCATCATGTGGTGCCCGTCACCGTATATTGACGAAGTCTACTGTAAATGCTAGGTAGGCTAGTAGATATTTTCGTGCCGGCAACTAGAAACTCCAATTTTTCCCAGGTCAAAATTGGTTTCTATTGCCTTATCGAAAATATATACTACCTGTACTCACCCTACCCTTCTTGAGTCACCAACATGACATATCGAGCGCCCATTTTGAGTTGAGTGGTGTTATAGGAGGGCTGTGCATGACACATGCACAGTGAGGTTGCGCAGCTGGCAGGATCTGGACAGAGAAAAACCTCTAGAGAGAGAAAATCATTGCAGGAACTGAATGCAAGAATTGACAGGTAGTATACATTTTCGATAAGGCGATAGAAACCAATTTTGGGGAAAATTAGGGTTTTTCTTTAGTTTGGTTATTCAAAGCCTATATACGTATAGTTTTTTTGTTAAAGAAAACCCTCTCTTGAGATGTTTAAACCCCCCCCCCCCCCTCACCGAATGCTTAAAAATGTATGCCCAGCAATACATAATGACCGATCCCTTGAAAAAAAATCCCAAGTGGAACAATTGGTGTCCTCTAGGTGCAAACAGTTGAACTACCAATTCTCATCCTGGCTCTTTCGTACAGGCAAATTTTCCAAAATTTCCCCAACCATAAATATTAGTTAACTAGCTTACAGCCCGTCTACAGATGGGGGAATTTATTTTATAACGTCACTAAAATAAATTACGTGGGCCTTGACTTACTATCGTCCCCGCCCCACTCCACATTCTATCTGTGGCATTTAGCTTAGATTGCACGGCAACATTTCCCGGATCCCCTCGTCCTAATAACATTCTGAAATTATTTGGTACATTTTTTTTGGTGATTACTAACTACGATAAAGACATTTCGATACACCTACTACGACCATCGCTTCACTCTTCCCCTACATCTCTTCGTGCTGCATCGTTTCTTTTCTCGATTTATGACACACCTTTAGTGCGATGTACTTCTTCCCCAATTACGTTTCCATTCTTTCCTCCTCTTCCCCAAACCAAAGCCCAAACGAAGCATAGGTAGAGTCTTTGCCACCCCCTTCCCCCTATCTACGACTCACCTTTACCCCCCATACCCCCCCCCCCCCACCAATATGTTTTACTTCTCGCATGGTATCCTGGGAGCTTTACGCAGATGGCCAGCCGGCTCAATCGTATTCTAAAGCATATAAAGTATAAAATAAAAAGCATTCTCGATTGTGTGTATTGCATTACGAGTTGCCTACTTGCGTATGCTACATGCTTTATTCGCCTGTATGCTATATAGGCTATAGCCTTTTTGATTAACTGCTTGATTCGTGCCCTATTCGAATACTGCCAGGTTCGCTTTTGATACCGTCACAATCGAAGCGGGTGCACAATGCTGGCTCGTTTCATAGGTTCTGGTCGTTTATGCATCCTGGGTGCATACTTCGTCTAGTAATATATGTACAGCCTGTTACAACTTTTAACAGCTTGCAATAACATAACATTTTTTTAAGGTTGTAATGCCTGGATTAAATAGCTTGCCAAACATTCTTAACATTGCGAAGGTTTTTTTTTGTTTAATTACGGTAGGTACATCATGCGACACTATTGAAAAGTAAAATAAATTTTAAAAGTTAATTTTTTTAAAGTCCAAGCATCTTGTTAATTTGAAACATTAATCTTATTAAGTTTTCTTGTTTTAGTCTAGGGCTACAGTTGAACTAGACTAACCCAGGAAGAACGTCAGTTGGTGTTTACTAGTTCTCTTTTTTTATAGTCTTAAGTTTGTTTTGTTTGGATTGGGACACAAAGTGCCGCACTTGCCAAATGTGCCATGGAAAAAACCCTACTACATTGTGACTGACACCAGAGAGTTAAAAATGGCATTGAGCCCCAATTAACCCATATTCTTTGGTGCTCGAACAGTTAGGCTAAGTAGGCCTAGAAGGAAGAAGGAAAGTCCCAACTCGGTGCGCAGTTTTCAATGTCAATGGGCCATTGCCAAAAAGAAGTGATTCATCCTACTTGGCAATCGAAAGCTCTAGAAAGATGGTTGGCGCATCCCGTTATTGCTTAGTGTTTTGAATTCATTAAATGATTTAATAATTAGTCAAAAAAAATACACTGTTGGGGTTGGCATTGTTCCTGGCTTCGTCCTGTGGAGTTTCCGTAGTTGCAAGTGTTTTGAGTGCATTCATATTGTTACGAAATAATTTATTGAATTTTATGTTTGATGTCTTCGATGAGCTGCACTGATGTTTTAACGAGAAAAAAAAATTAGGCGATATCGCTTGCTCTATTGTTTCATGTAATATTATGGTTTCGTGTTCTGCTTCGTCTAATGGAATTACCATGTTTTCAAGGGATTCAATGCACTTTTCAAGGGTTGTCATCTTGTAGAATTTACACTCCCTGACTGGGGAAATGGGTATGATGTCATAGATGAGGTCGGTCATTTGTTTTTAAAAATGGCGAATGCATATGGGGCGACCATCTTGTTTTCTAAAATGAAGACTCTATTGGATAGCCAAACATTCTTTGCTAAAACATACATGGAATTTACATGGTCTTGCTAGAACATACATGGAATTTGGTAGAATTTATACAGCCAGCCTGGTGCGATGATGTCACCTCTGGTCATGCGAGGTGGTGACGTCACACTGCTCAAACATGGTGGGCTGATGACGTCACTTTCAACCTAGTGTCACTTCCGGTCAAGCGTGGTAGAATATACACAGAATTTGGTAGAATTTACACGCTCAGCTAGGGTATTGACGTTTCTGTCGGTCAAGGGAGGGATGATGTAAGCTGGCACTTTGCAAAATAATGCAATTTCTACCAAAATCCATGTATTTTCTACTCTAAAAAGGGTAGGGTTATTAACCAAAAATTGGTGGTGGGAGGGGACATTTACGTATGGGAATATGGGAAGAGAGGGTTGAGAAACATTTCATTCGGTGGAGGGGTCAAACCATTTTGTCATAAAATCGACCGATTGGGATATAAAACTGTTTTAAAGGTTCATTGTCGAAAAGTTTGTTGACGGTCCATTTCCATCTGATCAAACGTAGTCTTTTCTTCGTGACCGAAAGTGACGTCATTAAGATGGTAGCGCTTATACTGTGGTGGCCACCTTGGATTGGGTTATATGACCGAAAGTGATGATATTCAAGATGGCAGAGCCTATGAGGTGGTCACGTGGCCGAAAGTGACGTTATCCAAGATGGTGTCCTTCTTGGAAAACAAAATGGCAGCGTCTGTATGGGGCAGCCATCGAGTATGTCCGTCCGTTGTCGAATGTCGACATTCCCCCTACTCATCTCCATACCACGGTCCATGTTTGTGGATGACTATGGTCTCCGCTTCCAGTCTTACAACATGGCTTCATGACTTCACCACGAACTTCAACGAAGTTTTTCGTGACATATTAGAGGCAGTTGGAGCTGTCCATTAACACGTACAATGTACATGATTGGGCTTCTGCCCCATGCTTTCGGTCATCTTTCAGCGAAAATGTCTGCATCCACTTTTGTCATCGTCGTAGACTGCATCCTGACCCTGAACTCCACTTCGGGGGAACTCCAATACTGGTTGTTGAATACGCCTGATTTCTAGGCTTACTTTTCGATGAGAGAGAGGCTTACTTGGGTTCCATGTCTAAAGCAGATCAGAGACTAATGCAACGGTTCATTGAATGCCGTGCGGACTTTAACTGGTGTTGACTGGGGTGCTCGTATAACTATGTTGTGATGCTTGTACCATACACTCGTTCGTGCTAAGCTGTAGTATAGGTCTGTTGTGTACGACTGTCAGCAACATCTCACAAGTTTTCGAATCCTATTCATCATTGGGGGCTCCAAATTGCCACGGGTCCAGTGAAGAACCTGTATGTGGAAACAAGGAAGTCCTTCTTGTCATTCCACTGTAGGTTACTGTCCCTGCAGTATGCAACCAACCTGAGTGGTATGCCTAAGAAGCGTAAGAATCTTGGGTTGGAAGTAGCCTTTGGCTAGAGTCAAGAGGTTAGCCCCCCCCCCCCCTCCGACAAAGGGGAGTGGGGTTGCTCTGCGTCTGCAGGTTTTGTTTTCTTTCGGATGGCTAAGTGTGGATTCTTAGCAAGTCCCCAATGGAGAATGGCAATTCTTGAATGCAATTACTCATTTTGTCCTTCCGGAAGGGTGAGACTTCCGCAGAAGATACTTGTAGAAGTATCGTATCCTTTCGGCCAGTAAATTAAAAGGATATACTCATGTCTTCACTGTGGGTCCAAGACTATTTCAGTAGTTGGTTGTGCTTCATGTTGGTTGTCTGGCTGCATCCAGATTACAGATTCCTAGAGCGCAATGTAGTGTATAAATATCTCTGATTCACGCAATCCCGTGATACAGTCAATCCGGCAGCATGTTTTAGTGGCATTATTAGATCGAGGCAAGAAGGTAACCCTATGTTTGGTGTCAGGCCACTAAAGGATCCCATACAATGAGCATGCAAACTTAGTTGCCCAGGCTGCCCTACATTTATCAGCTATAAAGAATCTGCCAGTGTTAGCATCTGAAGCTTGATCCGTCCTTCGTGCTAAACTTCCGTTGTGTATGGCAGGAGGAATGGAATCGGGTTACCGATAAGCTGCGTACAGTGAAAGCTGCAGATGTTGCAGTCTGTTTTTTTTTTCATCACGAGGTAATTGTAGGGAGGAGGTAGTTGTGGCGCGTATCTGGATGATCCACACCTCCTCGTTACATGTGAAATTGCTCCGTGGTGGGGATGCGCCAGTGTGCATATCTTTGCTCTGTTCTGCTTACAGTTGCACATATTTTAGCGGAGTGGCATTACATTCATGGAATGTTGCCTTTTCAGCTCTTCAGCCACATCTTTTGCATTGTTTTGTATTGCTCTTTAGCTGCATTTTCTTGAAGTCGGTCCGTCGCAAACCCTTTTTTGATAGTAAAATACCCTTTTTTGAGAGAATGCTCAAAAATGGTATTATACTCTCAAAATAAACGTACAAATATCTGACTTAGATTATAAATATGTCTTAGAATTGACGTAGAACCATTATCATATCAAAAACCAAAACTGGTAAAAAGGGCCGCCAAGTTCCGAATGGTTCGGCCCCTCAAAGGAGTGATATCAACACACCAAAACATTCGTCATCGCACTGCTTAATAGTTCGAAGGTTAAATGACTCACTCCTTTGAAGGGCCGAACCATTCGGAACTTGGCGGCCCCTTTTACCAGTTTTGGTTTTTGATATGATATCACTCCTTTTTTTTTAAATTGTGTATTGACTCAACTCCTCTACCGTGCAGATGTCTAATAAAGTGCCACGTCAACAAGAAATTGGTTTTCAACAATTTGCTGCTACCTTTGTTTATAGGCCGAACCATTCACAACTTAGTCACCTCTTTATAGGTTTTTGGTTTGGTTTTAATTTTGTTGTAATGTTTTGGGAAGTTAGTTTTTGTGTGTTGATATCACTCCTTTGAAGGGCCGAACCACACTCAACTTGCAGGCTTCTACCAGTATTTCGCTTTGTTATGCTTTGTTTTTACAGTTGGTTTATTTTTCGTGAATGGACGTGAATAAATTTTCTTTGCAATGTTGTTTAGTTTTATCGTGATTACACTAGTGTGTGCCTAGGTGTGCACACGTCAGTATACACGTTCTCATTGTCCGAACTTTGGCCGTCCAATGAGAGAAGATGCTGACAATAGTAACAATGGTTATAACAATATTTTCGTACTGACGCGCCCTCCCACGCCAACCCCATTACGCCCCCAGGCTTCAAACCATAAAAGGTACACAGTTCGTATTGTACTACACTCATTCGTCCAATTTCATAGCTGGAAGCCTTACCGTTATCTCGGTATCGATGAATAATCTTCCTATTTAACATGGGAATGAGCGAATTAGCTAGCTAGCTAGTTAGTAGTAACACATTTGCAACGTTACTGAGGGTCAGATTTTGCATTGAAAGCAGCTTAGCTGGCATTCCTACACGAGTTAATTTTTGTCAGGTGGGTCTCGATTTCAACACAATTTAAGCTTTTGTACCGCATTATTATTTTTCCCCAAGTACCTGAAATGTGCCCAACTATTCTTCAGGATTTAAGACACTGACGCAACGGCGTCGCGCTACAATGGTTTACAACCTCGACAATTGAATTGATCTGATGTTTGTTGTGACGTTTGTTGCCTAACTTGGCGCGACACACTAGCGTGTGTCTAGGTATCGGAAATTATTCATATTTTCATACTCGTTCACTTGCCCCCTCCCCTCCCTGTTTCAAATTTCGATGAAATTATATTTCATATAATGATTAGTTGGCACTAAAATTATCATGGTACGAACTGTACAACTTTCACGGAAGAGAGAGGGTTCCTCATAGACTTGGGGGATGGGGGGATGGGCACCCCTGCCCCATGGTGGAGAATTTTTTTTAGAAAGTGGTGTGAAGAACCACTTACCAGATGATACTAGAAATAACGTCAGAATCATGTAAAAACTAACATAATGGTTCCCCCCCCCCACTCCCTTATTTTAGACATTTTAACTGTTGAAAGAGCTATTTTGGGAGCTTGAATTATATTTTTCTCTAGTTGGTCAAAATTTTATTTGACCTTGGATTAACAACTCTCTTCGAGAAGAGAGTCCAAGATTTGACCTCCTTCTGAACAAAGCCGAAAAAAATCCATGATTCTCCCTCCCACCCTCCAGTCCCTAAGGAGATAATTAATTACTGTTCCCTTATTACAACAAAAATTTATTGTAAAAAGTGGTTTGTCGAATTTAATACTATAAAAGCTCGTAGTATAGCTCATTTTTGCTTGTGTTATGGTGGAGGAAGGAGCAAATCCCACAGGAACTCTGGTGAAGGGCCCTGACCATCAGAGCACCCAGTCCTCCTATATTTCCCATTTTTTAGTAGGATTCCTATGAAGCTCCTATAAATCGTGAAATACTCCTATATATTTTTTGTTTCGAATTGAAATATTACCCTGTCTGTGGTGCGTTTCCTTGTGACGCTTGTTATTTGGATCCGAAAAGAAGAGCGTCGATCTTCCCCGTCCGTGGCGGCGCTGCAGCATCGTCTGAAAACGGAACGTGAATTGGTCGAGTGGCATATACCGACCGTGTATGTACGCTCGGCAGGCTATATACACAGATTGTTTATTTATTTTTTAAATTTATTTAGTACATTTGTGTGCAGTAGAATGCAAAACAGGTCAACGGAAGGGCTTTCGCCACTGACACCCAGCCTACAGCATTAAAAGAATAAGATTTAAAAGCTGGTCAAATATTTTGTAAGGTCAAGGCTGCGGAGCCTGCTTTTGAACAAAGCCACAGAGTTCACATTGATAACATCAGTCCGGAGACCATTCCAAACTTTAACAATGCGGTTAGAAAAAAAAATTTGCACGAGTCAAGGCGTGTTCTTGTGACAATCAGTTTAAGCCTATGCCCCCTTGTGATGCTCGTTCTGCGAAGTTCGAAAAATTTTGACGCATCAATATCAACAAAACCCTTAAGAATTGAGAAGGTTAATGTAAGGTCTGTGCGAAGGCGCCTCAACTCTAGTGATTCAAGTCCAGTAGCCACGAGACGCTCCCTATAAGTAAGTTTGCTGAGACCTTTAAGTGATTTTGTAAATCGTCGCTGAACACTCTCAATATGGTCAATATCTTTTACAAGATGAGGGGACCATATTGGGCTTGCATACTCCAACAATGGTCGAATATATACCTTAAATGCCCAAATGAGGATATGTACATCCCCAGAAGTGAAACAACGTCTGATCATTGCTGAGCGCTTATTTGCTGAATTAACAATTTGCTGAATGTGGTGAGAGAATTTTAGGTCTGGGGTAAGCCAAACTCCAAGAGTTTTTAAAAAGTGTTTGGGTTCTATGTAAGTATTCATTAACGAATACGGGAATTGTACTTTAGATTTTCCAATGTATAGGCTAGCACCTCGCATTTATGTGCTGCAATAGGAAGTTGCCATAATGAGGACCAGTTAGATGTATTTAATAACTCATTTTTCAGGAGTTGATGTTCCTGTGGCGTCGTAGCAGGGCCGTACGTTTCGATATCATCGGCGTACTTGGTCAAGGTACACTCAGATAACGTACATGTAAGATCATTGATATATATTATGAACAAGACTGGTCCTAGAATAGAACCTTGGGGGACACCGCTTTTTACGGGCATCAGGTCTGACGCAGTAGATCCTATTATAACTTGATGAGTGCGATTGAAAAGAAACTCCTCAATCCAATTTAGTACACTACTCGATAGCAAAGTCAATGAAAACAACATCTGTTGGAATACCTTTGTCCACTGACGATGTCCAATCCTCGAGCGCAGAAAGCAATTGTAATGTAGAACGCCGTGGGACGAACCCAAATTGGTCATTGGAAAGTGCAGCGTTTTCATCCAGAAAAGAGACGATGTGGTTTCTGATAATGCGCTCCATAACCTTGCATGGCACACAGGTGAATGCAATCGGTCGGTAGTTTGAGGTCCGAGGCATTCCCGTTTTTGAAAATGGGGATTACTCGAGCGGATTTCCACACAATAGGCAAAGCCCCCTTGGTGAAAGACAGGTTGAAAATAATGGAAAGTGGTACAGAGATTTCACTGGCAATCTCTTTATAGAATGAGGCAGAGAAACCATCAGGGCCAATAGAATTACTAGATTTTATACTTTTTTAATTATTTTGTAGACAGCCGAGGGAGTGAGAACCACATTCAGAGGAGTGAACCTTTTCACTGGCTTCAGAAAATGGCGGTAATATCCCGTTATCAGATATGAAATTAGAAGAAAACGTGCGAATTAGTGCATTTGCTTTTTCTGTTTCACTAAGCAACAGTAGGTTGTTAACTTTTAAAGGGGGGATAGGACAGAAGTTATGTGTTTTTTGTTTTACGAATTTAAAAAGGGCCGACAACGAACCACCTTTAATTACCTTTGTTTCCTCAGCTTGCGCCAGTCTGTTTACCATGGCTGTATATGCAACACGGCAATCTGAATATTTGTTTTTAGTTTCGTTGTTGGGGTTTTTACGATGTGCATGCCAACTTTTAGAGAACAACCGCGGTTGTTCTCTAATCTGTGGCTATATAGACAACACGAAATATTGAATGGCAGCTGTGACTAGGGAAAAATGAACATCGGTTCATCGGCTCCTACTGTAACTCACTGCATCCAGGCTAATAATTCCTACAAAACCTTTCCTATATATTTTGTTTGATTTTTTTAAGCTCTTTATTTTTTAACAACAAATTCCAATATTTCCTCTTTTTTTATTGATAAAGTTGGCTGGAAGCCCTGAATTGTTGAACTTTCAATCTTAGTGCTATTTTACTTCCCTATTGCGAAAGTTTTAATTTCGTAATTGTGTCCTGTTTTGAACCCTTCCATTACTTTGAATTGAAATTGTCTTGTTTGGAACTTTTTATTGCGTCGAGTTGAAATTTTGCCAAGAACACGTGTATCGTGCGTGGCAAGGGCATAATATATTGGCAAAGAATCAATACGACGGAAAGACGATAACTCGGCACAACGTGATGCTTGTTCGGCCAGGATCACTTTCATCCGTGATCTCGTGTTTTGCATAACACAATCTCCATTCATGTCCGGTTGATCGTCCTTTAAATGCTCGACTTTCTAAAGCCAATTCTTAACTCATTTTACCCACCGTCGATTATTAAAGTGGCCTACCGTATTTCCTCTGACACGCCGCATTTTAAGCTGCTTCGAAGAAATGAAGTATGGGTCTCTTTCTAATATTTGACAATTCGCTATCCGTCATAGCAAGGGTAACATCCATATTACCCTTGGTCATAGGCTTACCCAGGAATTTTGCGGACAATGATTTTTAGTTGTCACCCTTCCCCTCCCCCCTCCCCATTTTGGCCCTGATGCTACTTTGTGCTGTTAAGTGTAAGATTGGGATGGGAATTGAAAAATTGTAGTGTTAAAATATGCTCTTAGAACCTCCCCAACTTACCCAAGGTCTAGAATCTTGGGCTCGAGTGCCAGTAGGTCTTTTCTTTCATTTCTTAGTTTAGTGTTCCTTGTATCGTCACAAGGTTAGTCTTTAATGCAGACTGCTTGCTTCGTTTACTCTTACAGA
>JAHWFP010102754.1:0-14800 GCA_023313725.1 Lithobius niger | reverse complement strand
CCCCCCCCCCCCCCCCCCCCCGTTAAAACCGTCACTGCCGTCCACCATGTAGTGTGATAGTATGCAGGATGATCAGTTAAGTTGTGACCCCGAGCTTGACAGCTAAAGTTCCACTGAACGAGACCCGGATGATGTGACAAGTGATCCCAAATGGACGACCTTGCCTCCCCTTCTCCGTCTCAGAAGATTCTAAAGAAACCGAATTTCAGGGCAAAAGCATTCCAGAGTTGTCGAATTCGAGCACATGGAGATCTTTAAGGTCCAGAATTTCAAGACAAAATTGAAACCAACGTACCACATTATATTTTGGAAAAAGGGGAAGCGCTGAGGTCTCGAATCTGAGGGCAAAAGTGTTCCAGAGGTCTCGAATATAAGGGAAAGAAAAGTGTCGTTGAAATCCTAAATTAATGTGTAGAAGCATTGCTATTCACTAATGCCCCATTTCAAGCACATCTTTAAGCTTAAAGGGAAAGGCAGCTCCGAACGTGGAACGTGGTGGACATGCATCGTATTCGAGTTAAATCAATCTGGATTGACAGGGAGTTGGGACCCACTTCGCTTTGCTTCACTTCACTTTAACAGAATTAACATTCCAACCAGAGATGGAAGTGGGTCACTTTTTTCGACCCATGACCCACCTGACCCACGACGACCCACTTGATCCACCCAGTCGTGGTCATCGTGGCTGAGTTGTGAGAGAGCTCAGCCTGGTTGCTGGAGGTTTGCGGATCTGGTCGAACCCCTGGACTGCCCCCGCCAGGACTGCTGGCCAGGGTAGTGTGAGAGGCTACCATGCTCCTTCAGCGGCTATGGGAAGTATTCTGGTCAATTCTGGATAATATTTCAGCCCCTGCAATGATCGGAGGTTTCCCGGATCAATCCCCGGGTTGGCACCTCCCTTTACCAGACATTTCTTCTTCTGTAAAAGTCTGGTAATGTTCAAAATTGAGCCTGTTCAGCCATACAAGCATTAAGTTGCTTCGGCCGACTTGAGGCTCAAAGAAATTAATTTATAAAAATAAAAAATAAAGAATAAAATGTGCCCCACCGTCCATGACCCATCCCAAGCTATGAAAAGATGATACAGTATTATACGTTATAAAAAAAAAGGTTGGTGATAAATATGTAAAGGATCTGCTCCCCCCCGCCCCTCTACACACTCCAGCATTCATTAAAGATTGTCCATCCTTCCACGGACCATTTATGCGTTATCAGGCGTACGTTAAAATATAAGGTTGGTAATGCCAACCATTTTTTTTTTAACGTTGGCCTTTCTAGACCTTTTCCGTCAGATTGTTTTTATGACACCTGTTTCTAGGACCTTCTAATTAAGGCTTTTCTTTTATTAAGAATAACATAAATGCAAAAGAAGCATTTCTGTCTCCCTCGCCCCCATGCCTTTATTTTTGGGTGTTTAGTTTTCTGGGGAAAACTACTTTTGAAAGAGTAACACACTTCTTTAAGAGTAATAGTAAGACTACTGATTACCGTAAGATTAACGTGGGTCGGTGGGTAAATGGTCTTGATCCATGACCCCCTTCACCCACGATAAAAGGTGACCCATTTGGCCCACAGACCCTGGGTCAGAACCATCTCTGATTCCAACACCAGGAGCAATCGCGTTTCGTTTACGTCTGTTTATTGAAATGCATTTGTCAAGCAAAGAACGGAAGTATGAACCTAAGTTTCAAGGGAGTTATCAAAAAATAGTGCCTATTCTTTAAAAAAAAATTATATATATATATATATATATTTATGTGCTGATGGCACCACGGCGTGAGTGTTGTCAAGTGCACGAATCCGTTAATTAAGCGACGTTGGCATGTTCTGGTGAGCGGTTGATAAACTAAGAAGTAATACCCCTTTCACACTGGGGTACAAGTCCGGACCCGCCCGTGGCCTTAGCCACGGACCCTTCCACACTGGGCTCGGACTCGGGCCAGACCCGTACTCTGAGGACCTGGTCGAACTCGTGACGTGAGATGCCGACCCCGACCCCGCACTTTGTTTCAGTGTGGAAAGGATTGGTGCGCAGGCGAGCGCTTCAGGGAATCGTGTTGACTCTTGGTACGCTAATAAACAACAGCGAGATGGAAGGAAAGTAGGAGGAGGTTACGGGAGAGGAAAAAAGAAACAACAATTGCGCCACAAATGTTGTAGGAGAGAAAAATTAACTAAAGGTCGGACCCTGGCCCTGGATTCTGTGTCTAGTATGGAAGTTGGGTTTTCTCTTTGTGAAACTTTGGGAATTTACGTCGGGGCGTATATACCAACCGTGTTCAGAGTCCAGTGTGGAAACGTTATAATTTAGCCTATGTATGTCGACCACCTGGAATCAGTTCAGAGGCGTTTAACAAAATCTATACCAGGTAGGCACTGTGGTAAAATTCCGGGCCGGCCCAGGGCGAACCTCCAACCTTCCACACTATAGTCTCTGGCCCGAGCCTGAACCGGACTTTCAAGTCCTGGTAGAACTCGTAAATTGAGACGCTGACCCCGACACCATGTTTCAGTGTCAAAAGGGACGGTGCGCAGGCCCGTACATTAGGAAAACATTTTGACTCTAAACTAATCCAGATTCATCGGTAGCGAGATAAAGGAAAGCAGGGACAGGAGAGGAGAAACGAACAACGATTTCGCAACAAATGTTGTAGCGAGAGAAAAATGAACTAAAGTTCGGTCTTTGGCCTCGACGTCAGGGTCCAGTTGGAAGGAGTGTCAAACGAAGGGTGTCGGGTTTTCTCTTTCTGAAACCGTGGGTGTAGGTGCCTGGGAATGTAAGTCGAAGCCCAGACACCAGCCGCGGTTTTTGGGCTCCAGTGTGGAAGCGGTATAACTATTTCGCCCTGCTTTCCCACGGCGCTCAATGCTGGAATAGGCAAACTGAAATAACCCCAATTCAGAATTGAAAATCTGTGTTGAAAACATTCAATGACTAGAGCAACCTTAAGGTCCCAAATGGCGCCACTTCCACAGCGACTCCAAGCCCGTCCACCATCGATCTATATATGTGGAAGGTTGTACCATCGCCATTGGTGTAAAAGGTAAATCAAGGTCGCCGTTCACGAAAATGATGTCAGTTTTTTTCCAAATTACGAGCTGCTGTCGCGCTCGCTGCGGCTAACTACATAACATCAGAAAACGCAACCAAAAAACTTAGCCGTCTAACCTTCACGCGCCAGAATCTAGATAGGTCGGCCATCATGCTCGGAGCTTCAACGGAAGTGGACCCGTCCCAAATTCGAGGTCTAAAGTATCACCAGTGTCCTAAATTTCAGGACAAAAGCAGCCCATATGTTTCGAAGTCGTAGGCAAAATCCCTGTAGGCCAGCTTGTTGCTTTGGAATATAGAAACTCTTTCTCTTAAACATACCAAGCAAAATGCGTGGGCACCTTGGGTCACTTCAGGCTCGTACCGCTCCTGCTTCCCCCTCCCTACCCCCATTTTATTTTTGCCCTTTAGATGATAAAATTACGCAGATAAAACATGAAAAAGACCAAAACCATTAAAACAAACGAGGATCGAATTACTGATTCGAGCGTTGGAAAAATAGTGCCTGCCTTTTTTTTCCCCCAATGGTGCCCACCCCCCCTCTGCCCCTCCTGTTAACAAGTCTGCGTACTAAAAAAATGTTTTAGCTGAAACATTTCCCACTTCTCAACATTAAAGTTTTAAGATCTTTAACAAAAAACAAAACACAAAAAAACGCCTTGAGATGGGAGGGTGGGGGGGGGGGGGGCGTGGACGGATGAGAAAACACCTACTCACTTCTCACTTCCCGAACATGAACCCTAAATTACGATTTTAAACAATGCCACTCGAATTGGTGATAATTTCATTTTCCGGTAACACTGTAAAATTTATTCGATGCTTTCAAAGCATGTGTGCCTTCTGATTGGTAGGCCTACCGAACGATTATTTGCCAGATGTGATCATCAATAATGATACGAATTATACTATCTTTTCTTACTGAGCGTCAGTCACTAAAGAGTTAAAGAAAAAATACGTTGCAGTAAGCCACGTGTCAAGGTCATAGCACGGTAACTTGTGATGTTTGTTTAGACTCTTAATGTCAATATTTGGGTGGGTTGCTGCCAGTGAGTATATTGATAAAGTATGGTCTGTTTCTTGTCGCCATGTTACAGTAGAAAAGAAAATAGCCTGTAACGGTGCCTTTGCTGGCACTGTAAACTGGGGTTGAAAGATAAAGAGGTACTGTGTTAACACCACCGTTACATAACAATGGTATGGTATTGCTTTGCGTAAGCTTTTGTATTGTCCTTTTTGGGTGGGGGGGGGGGGGGGGGGGATCAGGGAGGATTGATCTCATCCCCACGCTTGAGCTTTCAGGGAAAAGGGCAACACTCAACCTGGAAGCGCTCGTTTCCCTATTATTGGGGAGTGGGAGACAGGTACTCCCGGGTTACAGACTGACTGCTTCCTGACCATTCCAGAAGAAAAGGGCAACGGGCCCTGGAAATTAGGGATGGGTCGGTTTCATTTTTTAAACTTCGATTCCGGTTTCGGTGTCGGTTTTTGCCACTTTGCCCCCAACCAGATATTTCTAGTTTTTTTCATGTTACAGTAGTAGTACTAGCTTCTAACTCACTCCTGCTTTCACTTTCAGCAGCGTCATAGACCATGGGTCTAGCTGTGGCACCATTTTTCTCTACTATTTTCTTTTCAATGATTAGGAGCTTTGTTGTCATTTATACGTAGAAAATATAATTTATTAAATAAAATTTAAAACAAAAAATAAATTTTTGATATTTCGAACAACGTACAAAAAACCGACACAAAATCCGAAGCGGTTGCGGTTTCGGTTTTCAGTAAAAACCGAAAACTCGGTTTCGGTTCTGGTTACTGAACCATCCCTACTGGAAATGTGCTCTTTTGCCTATAATGGGGGGGGGGGGGGGGGGGCGGGAAACGCCCGGTTGTAAGTGGGGGTTGGGGGAGGGGAGGTGACCGGAAGTCCCGGGGGTTCAAGGCTGACCTCACATCCCACGCCTGAGCATTTGGAGAGAGAAGGGCAGCAGGGCCCTGGAATTAGGAAACGAGCGTTTTCCTGTAATGGAAGGGGGAGTAGGGGACAGGAACTACTCCCTGGTTCCAGACTGAGTGCATTCCAATCCTGATCATTCCGGAAGAGATGGGCAATACGGTCCTGTAAATGCGCTCGTTGACCTGTAATGGGGGTGGGGGGAGGATTGGAACCGGAAGTCTTGTTGGGGTGGGGCAAGGGACTAACCTGAGGTGACCTCAGCCCGTGCATGCGCATTTAGGAAGAGAAGGGCAACAGGGCCTGGAAATAGGATGGTTTTCCTGTCATGGGGGGGGGGGCGGCTGAGGAGAGAGGAATCGTAAGTTCCAGGCTGACCTTAAACTCTTGTTTTCGAGAAGGATTTCTTGAGATCGAGAAACAGTGTCAAATGATACATGTAGGCGTACTCAATGCAAAGTTCTTATTTTCTAACGTTTTATAAACCTCGACAGTCTTAAGACCAAGCTGCTTCGGAATATCTTGCTCAAACTACAGACCTCGTCTTTTTAATTCGTCGTGTCACACGTCGAATTAATGGGGTTGTGCAAAAAAAAAGGGACCCGGAGCGAATCGAGTCAGCCAAATCTCCTCAAAAAACAGTCACATTTGTTCAATTATGATCCAAGGAACTTAAAAGTCTAGGTGTGGGTGATTTGCAGTGTAGAAGGCCAAAAGGCTATTTGCTAAACATAATTAGATATCTGGATTTAACCTCTAACAAGATCTTTCATTGTGAAACTGTCGTCCATAGTACACAGACTGTTGATTGAGTCAGCGTAAAGGTGTGCGTGAATAAGAAAAATTGCAATGAATAACGGTATGTAACTGGACATTTCGGCAAGTCAGCGCTTCAATATTGTAGTCTGTTAGGGACTATACGTAGACATCGAGGTGGCTCCTCTCTTATCGTGAAGAACAATACTAAGCGAGTCATCACTTACCTTTGGCGGTAATCTGGATGGTACACCGACTTTTTCCTGTAATGGGAGAGGGAGTAGATGACAGGAACTCCATAATCCAGACTGACTGCATTCCAATCTTGAGCATTCCTGAAGAATTTTAGATTCCACATCAAAATTCAGAGTATCGGCCAGATTACCGCCAAGGTAATTGAAGACTCGCTTTGGCTTGTCTTGGCGATAATAGTGGAGCCACCTTGTTTTTAAGCCTATAACCGACCGCAATGTTAAAGAGCAAACTCACCGTACTGCACAGTTACACACCATTATTCATTGTCATTTTTTTTTTATTAATGCATAAACTTACGTCGTCAATAGTCTGTGTACTAATACCGGTGCACACGTGCGCTTTATTACACGCGTGACGCTGTGGTACCGCATTTGCGGTTTGGTTTTGTTGGGTACTGCACACATACCTATGTCGACGTTGCGTTACAGCACGCCGCTCGTGCGTTCGTTTTGCACCGCACTTCCCCCCGTCAACGCAGCGTTAAAAAAACACAATTGCGTCTCTAAGTACCTTGTGTGCCCGTCGTTTACCGCAAAACAAAAGCGTTACCGAACGCAAACCCATGCGGTTTCTCAGTACCATGTGTAACCTAAGTGCTGCACGCATCGGTGATTTAGTGCAAAAGCGTCAACAAAAATGGCGGCCAATCGCGACGACATCGACATAGAACTATTTATTGGGGAGGTAAAAAACCACCCTGAAATATGAAACGTATGCGAAAATTGCACGTTTCTTCGATACCCTCCATGGTTTGGCACGTACTGCCATTATTTCACGGTCATGTGTGCATTGGCTACGTCAACGCGCGTTAATAAAACGCACGTGTCCATTGATTGGCTGCGTCAACGCTGGTTAAAAAAAACGCATGTGTGCATCGGGCCCAAGAACGACAGTGTTGCATTACAGACCTCGTTATAGGTTAGCAGTTTTTGGATTTCGAATATCTGTGAAATCCCCAGTGCTCAGACTTTCTAACTTGCCCTTTAATTTCGTCGGATCATAATTGAACAAATGTATCAAGTTTTTGAAGAGATGTGGCTGACTATTTGCTTGAGGCCCATTTTTTTTTTGGCAAAATCGCATTAATTCGACGCATTAATTTAATTAAAAAAAAAAACCATTAAATTTTCGGGAACAAAACGAGACCTTTCAGAGCTTGCCCACCCTCCACTTTTGCTTTAAATCCGCCACTGGCGTTTATTTTACAGTATTACCAAAACCAGGCAAGAATGCTAACTTTGTTACTGTTACGTTTGATGGTTCATCTATTTCTGTATTTCCTGTTGCCCTATGGATGGCTTCTCTGCAACACCCAACTTCTTTCGCCAACATCTTCCTTGTTTTGCATGCGATTCCTGTGCTCTGCGATTCCTGTGCTTCTTTTGTTGTACAGAGTTCCCCACAACTTTTCCAATTTGTTTTATGCCCAATCTTGCGTTGGTTAGGATATACAAATTGGATGACCTTGAATACAACTGCCAAGGTTATTTTGGATAGCATCATGGATTCACCATAGGTGACTTCCTCTAGCAGCATGGTATTAGCAGCAACCCATATCCAAGTCTTAAAAAATGGTGTATTTCACCTTGTACGAGACATTGTACGAGGCATTACCCCAGCCCTTTTCGGAAAAAAATGCCCTTATTTGCCCTTTTTGAAGAAAAAACATGCCATATTTTGCTTTTGTGCACTGAAAAATGCTGGTCGCAGCGAGGAGAAAGGGCCTAGACTCCTAGAGCCCTTAAAAGGGCAAAACGGAAGCTAGGAAGCCCAAGAAAGGGGCCAAAAATGGGGAAGAAAAAGTGAGTGACAAGCAAAATATAGCAAAAGTCCCCAGAAAAATACAAAACTCGGCGTGCCCTTTCACTGAAAGTTGCCCCTGCCTTCTCAGATGTCTGGGCACGCTATTGGTTTAAAAGGACATACCCCCTCACTAATTTCATCCATCCTGCTGGAAGTAGATTTTGCAACATTTACATAGGTTAGAGTGAATGTAGCAATCCCGTTGCTTGCAAGTGGAAATATAAGAAAATGAATACCTTTGCAACATTTACACATTTCTGAACCAATGTTGCAAAACTGAGCCCTAGAAAGCCCAACCGGGAGGAATGTACTCTAACCTTTTAATCATCTGTTAAAGGTACATTCCTCCTGGCTGGCTTTCCTGTATGGCTTAGTTTTGCAACATTACTTCAGACGCGTGTAAATGTTGCAAAGGCAATCATTTTCCTATTTATTCCGTCGTGAGAAACTGTTTGCTACAGTCACCCTAACCAATGTAATTGTTGAAAAGCTATTTCGCGTAGTATGCTCAAATCAAATAGTGAGAAGGTATGCCCCAGGGAGCTTGGATTACATGTAGCTTTGATAGGGTGGACCCACTTACTATTAGGGCACGTTTAAGCAACAAGACCTTCTCGCTCGCCAAAAGCTATTTGCTAGGCAACCGTTATTTATTTACGATTAATTTCCCGTTTCTATTAAATGATTGCGGTAACAGGCAACAAATTAAATGTATTATAAATAACAACACGGACAAAGAACAAAGTGCAACAGTCATTTTAAACATTGCTACAACATTGTTGCCATTTCACGCTATTTCCAAAATTTGCTATTCTCGCTGAAAAAACAGCTTCTAGCAGTGATCAAACGACGGTAGAATAAATAGCTACTCGCAGCGAGAATTCAAAATCCAACATGGCGTCCATTTCGGAGTTATCGATTCGAATACAAACCTTCGAATGCTGGTATTCAGGAATCTATCCGTCGTCGTGTACTGCAGTAAAAATTGTTTTCTTGTTGTCATAAATCGACGCTGTCGTGTTGCAAGCATCGTACGTCTGTGTCGCGAGGCATGAGGAGAAAATTTGCGTCCGCGTTGTTGCCATTGTTACTGCGTGTAGACAACTTGAAAGCCGCATTCTCCGACAAAAGCGAGAAGCAGCCAGCAGATTTAGTATTGACTAAGTAAATGCTAGTGAGCGAGAAAATTGTCCTTGCATAAACGCGCCCTTACGCTGTACCGCGAGAAACCGTGCGAGATTTTGGTAGCTGCTTTGCAAACTTCAAACGCATCTGATGTTTCTGCTCCCATTTTTCGCGCCATTTTACAGATTCTTGCATCTCATTGGCTTTTGCTTTTTCGGATGAATCAACACAAAATTGGACTAACAAACGGACGAGTACGCATCATCAAACGTAATCCGGACCGCTCCAATTGCTTAAATTGTTTTAAAGTGCAATAACCTACCAGCACAATCGACAATGCGACTGAAAATCGCAACGTTTGTTATCAGAAGGAGAGCACCGTCACAAGCGACCATCGTTAACACATGCCATTGTTTTGGTTTGGTTTCAACGCATGTATGTACGTCAGCTACTCTCGTCTCGGGTGATCTGGTAAGAATTTTTTGTTTTGTTTTAATAATGTGTAATTTAACGTTCAGCAAAGATTGAGCGATCAGATATTTCATAATTATTCATTAATTTCGTTAAAAACTACTGGCTAGTTAAAACAAACCTTTTTGTTGGTTTCGAAAAACCAAGCGTCGTCTGCTTCGAGGATTGGTTTGGGAGCAAAAACGTCACTAACTGAATCTCGCTCGTGTATACCTTACCACGAGAAATAGCTCTGCTATAGCTCAGACGCGTTCACCGAGTGGGGCCACCCTATCAAAGCTACGTATAATCCAAGCTCCCTGGTATGCCCCTTTATTTGTGTAAATAAATTGAAGCCATTTGTAAAAATTTATTTTCCAACCAATTTGTCACCTATAAGTGTTTGACTTTCGTCGCCTATAGTGTACCCACCCTCTTATAACCTTGAAAGAGGGAAAAAGAGGAGAACGAATATTTTATTGACTTACTATACACGGGATGACTTATAGCTACATCCCGTGGTACACACGTGTGACGTTGGATGCACCTTTTGCAACATTGGTATGTAGGGTGCCACTTGGCAATTTGAAACAAGCGCTTAGCCGCAGACCAAATCTTCCATGTTCACACGTTTCGCAGGTCCAGGCAAGATCATGCGAAAAATGGCGCTGCAGTAGTGTTTTTGACCGTACTTTTTTATTTACCCTAAACGGATAAGTATGAAAAACCGACGTGAGGGGGTTCTGTAACATCGAGATTTCTGTAATCCTAAAGCGTATGACGCAAGCAATCGCGAAACTCCGGTTGTGGACTTAAGCCCTAACCAGACTGGCTGCTCGCGGCTGCACGCCGGCGCAGTATGGTGTAAAAAAAACTTCAATATTCGTCCTTAACGCAACACCAACCACTTGAATACTGCAATATTGACCTTGTACGCACGTAGTTACGCATAGCTTCGCACGAAATTTGCTTCTGTCTGGAGAGGCCTTCATTCTGTGTGCGACCACACATGCCAAGACATGTACGACGCATGCGCGAAGCTTTAACACGGAGGATTTGGTCTGCGGCTATGCGCTTTTCAATTTGAAATATACAAGATCAAACGTCATAAATGTTATCCCCCAAAACAACAAAAAACATTGGCTGCAGCATCTGAACCGTTCATCTGATTTGGGGGGGGGGGGGGGGGGAATGGGAGAAACGAAAGTGTTAAATACTACGAGGTATTCCTGGAATTTACGAGGGAACCCGAAAATCGTATGAATGTTCCGGCATTATCGTTGGACGGTGTGCAGTGTGCTTCAGTCCCTGCCCCGCTTCGATTCGATATCTGACTCACTCAATCCCGTATTTATGTAGCCTATAGCTAGGAAAGTCGGGTCTCGGACTCCTTTGTGTAGCAACGTGACGGGTCGAAGACTTGTGTGTTGTTGTATAAATGATTTATTTGTAACAATTACGTTGTCACAATGTCGTAATAATCTATTGACTAATCTATCCAGCACATTCTGCTCTAATGCGTACTTTGATATCTCTCCCTGCCATTGTTAAATCCCATTGTTGCCCGCTTTGCTTTTTTTGTTGTGCCAACTCCCTAAAGCTATTCGTCGCTCGCTCTGCTCAAGAGCTTTAATGAGTCGGCGTCATTTTTAGCGAACTTGACTCCAAAATTGTCTTATGTGATGGAAAGCATTACTCGAATGGGGAATTTTATCCCGGCGGAAAAGCGTCAATGAGTTGTAGTTCAGACTGCTAATATTTTTCGGCTGGACAAATATAAAACGGACATCACGTCACAATGAGATTTATCGTCATACGGAAGTCGAACTTAGAGCAATGACAACACGACTTGAACTAGTGACGCCCATTCCGAACTTGAAGTTAGAGCGGACGGCACGGAAGAGAGAAAAATTACGACAGTAGCCAGGGGCAACAGATCTGTCCCCCAGTACGAAAATGCAGCCAGTAATTATAAACTACAAGCCCAAGCTCGTACCCATTTGCTTATTCGTTGGAACAAGGCCACACACCACAGTCCATGTACCTTAATACAACTGCTGAAGCCACGGTAAATAGTCTTCGTCAGGTTTCGTTTGATTAATTGTAGGCCTGTTAGGACTCGGACCCACACTCTACTACGGGTTGTTATGGTCAAGCGCTACCTGGCAGTGTGGACTAGCTAGCTAGTCATGCTACGGGCGGCATGACTTTGAGTAAGAAGTGCGTCCCAACCGATACCACATTTCAGACAATATCTATCTTAATACAATTAAGATAAAACTGATAAACATAAAATTGGGAACGTTCAGAGAATGGTTACTCGTCAGTGCAAACAGTTAAAGCAACTTCCTTAGGAAGATCGGCTTAAACAGTTGGCGCTTCCTACTATGCAGGAACATAGAATAAGAGCTCTTATTTTAACATACCAAATCTCAAATAAATCGATTGATTTACCCAGTGATTGTGAAACCTTTTTTAAGCTATCCAATGTTGGTTTTACTCGTGGTCATACAAATCATCTCAAGAAGCCAGCATTCAGAACTGACATTGGCAAATCATTTTACTGTGCGTTCCATCAGTAGGTGGAATCCCTTGCCCGAATCTGTGATGAATTCTACAATGCTCACCAGCTGGAAGAGTCGCTACGATAAACTCTAAACACTACACTGATATTTTAAGCATGCGCTTTATTTCAGTTTCGCTCCCTTATTATTGTTATTATTATTATCATTACGTGCCTAAAGTGTCCGCGGCCTATCTTGAGTTCGCCCCAGAACGACACAGATAATCAATTGTATGTTTTTGGCAGCAGAGTGCCTTGTTGATATCCAAGATGGTTACAAAAACAATGGCGGCCGTCAACTAAAGCCGCCCATTCCAGGAAGACGTAGCCGCTCATAAATACCTCCAGGAATCAAGACAGGCCGCGGACACTTTAATCAAACGGTGCCGAGGGGTTCGACAAAGACAAAAAAGTGTACGTGTTTTGTAAATCTGTAAATCTTCCAAGGATTTACGGATTTGCTGGGATTAAAAACAGGGTTGGCAGGTTTTAAGTGGTTAAAACCCCTTTTCCCCTTTGGCCAATAATATGTTAAAAATCTACTTGACATCAAATTAAAAAAAAAGAGAGTACCCTACAATAATCAAATATTGGCAATTTATAAAAGCGCTCCTTGAAAACGTCACATCGTTTACTTTGAAAATTCGTATTCACTTCTTATTTATCTTCCATACGCTTACTTTCACAGTAAAAGATAGTTTTGTCACAGTGTCTATGCAGATATTTGCACCTGACTGTCGAAAATTTGCATAGATACTGTGAGAAGAATATCTTATACTGTGAAAATTGGTGTATGAAGCAGCTTGCTGGATTTTGCCAGTTTTAGCCGGTGATAACCGGTAAAAACCATGTTACTGCAAAAACCAACCCTGATTTAAAGATTTACAAAAGATTTAAGTAAGATTTAAATGATTTGTTGCCAGATTTGCGTGTTTTACAATATGTGTACTTGCTTTACAAGATTTGTACAAGATTTGAATGATTTACACAAGATTTGCAACGGATTTATAAATCTGAATCTTGGGTGTACGAGATTTCTAGCTTTGTGGAACCCCAAGAACGGTCGGTGCACGGGACGTAGTTGGAGGTTGGCATGGAGAGGTACGGTATGCTTTGGCCACAACACACTTTGATTAATTGTAAAATCGATATAAAGGACCGGGTGGTACTACATACGAGGAGTGGCTATCGCTGTAGTAGTTAGTACTCGTGGTAGTTAACGAAACTGCGCAAAAATTATTGGGGTGGGGATGAAGAAAGAAGTAGTATTCTATCTATAGTCTTGCATTCTACTGCACACTGAGCCCTGAATAGCCCGGTAAAATAAGAGGGGTCAAGGGCTCGTGTGTGTGTGTGTGGGGGGGGGCTGGTGCAGATGATATTGAAAGCGGGATTTCACCTCCGGCATGGAAGGGAGGGGGAGGGAATCCAGCGCGAAAGGAATGTGGGTTTGTAAATCCTTTGAATTTACAGGGAAATGGGGTTGGAGATATACTGAAATACGGAATATTAAGATGTAGTGGCAAATTTAAAATGTTTACTTGGTTAACGCCAGAACGTATCGTAGGGAAAATGTTGTTGTTGAAGGGGAAAGAAATATTTTCGCATTTACGTTAGTGGTGGTTTTCAGTTTCGCAGAAAATAAAACAGATTACGATTTTTCTGCGAAACGGGAATTCTTAATTTGCAGAATCCCGTTTCGACGAATCAAAATATTCTTTAAAAATGAAACATTGGAGATGTTGGATGCATTACTAATTGGAAGGAATTTGTGTTTTGTTGCTGTGTCTGATGTTATATTTTAGCCGAAACGAGCGCGGCAGCACGAGCGAGGCACTTCATTTGGAAAAATTATTCTGTGAAACGTGACTTCTCTGTTTGCAGTAAAATCTTTAATCTGTTTTATTTTCTGCGAAACGGGATTGTGTGAATCTTTAAATCCACTGGTCTCTTTAATTGTTGCGTAAAAATTTTGGTACGTCCTCGTGCACCCGAGAGCAACCTGTAAAGTTTAACTATATCACTGCCGACAGGTGGTGCCACGGTAGATTCGTACGATTTTCTGTTGGTGCGTGACAATCACGCGTTTTTAAGTCCTTCGGATAAATCCATTTGAAAATGGGGTGGCTGGGAGTGTCTGTTCTGCGTTGTGACTGGCTGCGTGGTTAAACGCCACAAAAATAATGAATGCTTCTCTCCTATTGGCCATTAGCGTTTTGATTGCGTCACAACCTGTACTAAGCAACCGATCACACAAGCGGAAGCAATAGTTTGTATTACTGTTATGTGTATTATTTTGCCTTAAAGGCGGCGACTCAACCGAAAGATAGGTCTATGGGCGTTTTCACGTAGAGCGATTGAAATAAGACATCACATTAAAAAAAAACAGCAATTTATTCTGGATTCTCTTTGCTACAACGACAAAATTGAGTGATGCTAATAGCTGTAACCAGGAAAGTGAATTTTTTTCCGTCATCATTTTTATTCAAACAATCTAGGTCATACCATGGTCATATTCACAATCTTTCCTTTCCCTTCTGATTCTGCTTTAATGTCATTTTCACAATTTATCGTGTTATTCCGCTTGCATCCCTACCCAAGAGCCTATTTTAGTGTTTGTGCCTGTATAGTTAACAATGTGCGATACGTTTTTCACTCAGTAAAAATATAAAATAAATATAAATTAAAGAGCGGTTTGGAATATTTACACTAGTTTATTTTTTTTTATGTATTTATAAATTATTTTTTAAAATAATTTTGTCGAGCCTTAAGTCTTCTGAAGCAAACATAACTTGCACAGTTGAACCCGTAGCTCAAAATGTTGAGCCTTACTGGTTGTTAGTAA
>JAHWFP010102741.1:0-11175 GCA_023313725.1 Lithobius niger | reverse complement strand
AGTACTGCTAACTATTCATCGTGAACTTCGCCCATAGCTCAACGTCATGCGTAGCTAACATCACTAATTAATCACCATTTTTTACCCAGACTGTTTCATTCCCATGTCATTTTGTATTTCCTACAGTAAAATTAATAAAAGTATGAAACCCAGCCTAAGATATGCCCAGAGCGCAATTGCATTGCGCAATAACATTTCAATCTTCATCAGATTCAGCGTGGCGACTGCAGGCTCACCTCGATAATGCCACAAGCTCCACTTAAAGGTAACACTTTACGTGTACGCACAAGCAAAGAGCAAACGGAAGAAAAAACATCCTATAATGAAGGTATTGTGCGCGCAGCGTATCATGAGTCCTGCAGGTATTTTATGAGCGGCTACATCTTCCTGGAGGGAGCGGCTTTCATCGAAGGCCGCCATTGTTTTTGTAACCATCTAGGATATCAACAAGGTGCTCTGCTATCGAAAACATACAATCGATTATCTGTATTCGTTCTGGGACGAACTCAAGATAGGCCGCGGACACTATAGAGATATTGTGAAGCAGTAAATTCACTGGCGTGGCAACACTCTTTCTACACATTACTCCAATCTCGATGTTCTGGTTCTTGGCCGAGTCTTGGGGTGTCCAGACGACATATCAGTAATTTAACGCCAAAAACCTGACGAAAGTTTTGACTTCGACCTTTCTGAACTACCTCTTGAAAACCATGACTAAGAGCAAATAGCTCTTACTTAAGGATATAGGCTGAAAGAGTTGTGGGGGGTCATAAATTCATCAGTTAACCTATGTATTTGTTTATGAGAACTAAGTTAACCTATGAGAACAGTTAATTTAAAACTTATACTGTTTAAAAATGAACGTTGTTTTAAAAAATACATAAAATTCATAAACCAAAAAATCACTAAAATAAGGTGATAATTGTTTCTGTGCCAGCCGGCCACCGCCTACACACCGAATATCAGGAACTGCCCAAAACTCAAGAAATCAATAATCAGGTAACTGCAAAATTTTCCAATTAATAATAAAAATTTCTTGATGTGTTGCACAGTTTGCTTTCCATAAGAATCGCTCAATGACCCAAACCCATTCGACAGTTCGACAACCACTGAAATCTTGTACGTCTCTTGATTTCGGATTTAGAATCCATGCAAAATCTCAAAGTCTGTTTGGAAATCAGCATGAAATGTACAATTCAGCTTCCTGTGGAAATTCTGTGGAAATCAACGTAAATCCACGCAAAGTAACTCAATTCTGAAAATCTATACAAATTTTCAAATGTGCAAATCCATGCAAGTCGTTGCGACTCCTTGCGGATTGTAAAAGGCATAGCAAATTCCACGTGAAATCAGGAAATTTACACAAATTCCCGAAATCTCTGAATAAAATAAAGTCAATAAAAGTCTGTGCAAGTCAACGTATTTCCAGGAATGTAAAGCTGTGAAAATCTTTGAAAATCTGCAAATCTTTTCTAGTGACTTGCAAATCCATGTTAATTTGGAAATCCCGTACAGAATTTCCTGGTTTATCAGACCCCTGGCATCCTTTTCCACACGGTTGCGTCATTGAGAGTACTTTATCGAGGGGAGGGGGGAGGTTGCGGCTTAATGGCGCATCGACAGCAAGGTCATTAGCTCCAACCTCAGTCACGTTGCGGTGGTCTGAATTGCCACTGCAATTTAACAAACCCCAAACCTAGATCTTACCATATATCTCTACCTCCTGCAAAAATTTAAAAACCCGGACAGGAGGACAGACTTATCACCCAATAGACATGCTAAGTCATGCGGCAGATGGAAATGGCAACGAACAACTTCATGACGGTGACAATCAACAAGTAAGTGACGGACGGCATTGGTCGCCGACACCAATGATATTCAGGAGGGATAACCCCCCTCAAAACGAAGTAATGAGTTAGTTGGGTGTGCCCAATTCCTAAACGGGGCCATACCACCTCTGATCTACAACTGCGGCGAAAGGCCGAGTGCCATTCCTTGACAGTGTCTTTAACAGCCCGCAACTTATTGCTGTCATGTTTCTCCCACAAGGCTTGCCATAAAAAGGGTGCAACCTAAGACATACAGTTGGAAAGGCGTCCGAGGGAACAAGGCTGAGATCCCTTTCGAGAGGACCAGAAATGGCACCGTTCGCTGCTGCATCAGCGTGCTCATTTTCAGATATCCCAAGATGACCTAGGGCCCAGCAGAAAATCACGATATAATAATAACATTAATAATTACATTACGCTAAAGCCGTTCTCGGTAGGGGTGTGGTTAATAGGTTCGTTTGAGAAATTTGGTAAGGGGTTGTTTAATGACTAATCGTCGAAAGGCCGAGACAGAGGGCGCGGACACCGTCTCCTCACTAAGCGAGTTCCATGGCTCGATCACTCGAAGAACGTAGTAATTTTTTCTGATCCCGGAATGTGGGGTTGCACCAGATAGCTTGAAGGAGTGACCCCTAGTACGAGTTGATGCCGAACAATCAAAGAGAGGAACATCAATGGGCAACAAACCCTTGACGATTTTATGGGAAACAAATTATGCGACACACCAACAAATGTTTTACTATTGGTTACCTGAATGTCAATTTCGTTTTGATTTCTTGAAAGTTGGGCAGTTACCAGTATTCAGTTTGAGGACGGTAATCGGTTGACACAGAAACTGTCGCCTTATTTTAGTGTATTTACTATGAGTATTTTTTTAACGTTCGTTTTTTGACTGTTAATTTTAAAATAATTCTGGTCAGGTATCAAGCAGACACAGAGCTTAACTAAGGAGACGCGGTAGTGGTAAATGTTTCCCATCAGAGGGCAGGCTCTTTCTGCCATCAGCATTAACACAAGCTGAATTGTTATACTAAACACCGACCTTCGAATGCCATTCGTACTTAGGCCTGTATTCTGAACGCTGACTAAAACTCGTACTTGACTTGAAATGACGTCACACCTATTTAGTGCCATTCACCTCCAGAACTTCTTTTGGATACATTTGGAAGAAATCGGGTGGTGAATGGCACTTAATAGGTGTGACGTCATTTCAAGTCACATGACGTCACACCTATTAAGTGCTATTCACCGCCCGATTTCTTCCAAATGTATCCAAACGAAGTTCTGGCGGTGAATGGCACTAAATACGTGTGACGTCATTTCGAGTCAAGTACGAGTATTAGCCAGCGTTCAGAATACGGGTATTAGACTTGCAAGCCGAGCCCCGATTCCTACCCCGAGTCCAGCTCGATGGGTCCAGCCTCGGGTCCAAAGATGAATTCTGTCCGGGTCAAGTGCAGAAAGTCAAGATGAAGTCGCGACTGGGTCTGGGCCCGAGTATAGAAAGCTGAAATCCGCACTTCACAAAAAATAAGAACTGTCTAATGTGACTACTTACTAGCAATGCAGAAATTACGCATCTATCCACGAACTATAAAAATAATTCGCATTAAGAGAGACGATTTTAAGGCCGTGCTACGAGGCAGACGTTAAAAAAATAATCCCCAAAAGGCACCATGAGGGGTTCCCAGGGAATATACGGCAATGTTTGCTCAATCTAACTATGGTCCTGTGGAATCCTTACAAATGTAGTACGCTTTGGGAATTTGATTTTTCTTTCCACTTTGCTGCAATAACGCTGCAGGGATACAGAAGTCTACTGCATAAGAAAATAAAACAATTCACAGTGCCCCAACTATATTTTTAACAGAAAAAGTTGCTGCTGTAATAGATTTCGTGTTCTTTGGTGTTATTGTGATTCGATTTGCGTTTTGGTTCATTATGTACGAGTTTTGCCGAATTTACTGTCACAACTATCAATTGTCATGTCCAAAACTCAGAAGCCTGAAAGTTCCGCTGTCACGACAGAAGGTGAGCAGTTACTCTCACGTACTGTCAGAACGTATAAACACTGGTTACACTAAAATAAGAAAGAATGAAAAGGCAACCGCATGGACTAGAACACAAACATAGGACATCCCGCTTGGAGGCCGGGTGCTTCCCAGAATGCACTACCAGGTCAGACCCTACCTTCAGGTTCAAGCCGAGCTTCGAAGCTGGAAGTGTATACTATGTTAATATCATGAGGTCAGTCGTCAAAGCTGACTGTCTGCTTCTCATCCTTTAACTTGCCCGGAACCTGTACCCAATGGGTCACAAAGTAGGCAGAACACTCGAGGCCTGAGTTCTAGCCCCAAGGCAGAGATGCCTATTGTTTTTATGAGCTTCTTCAAAGCGAATCGTTACTATAAATAGGAAATAATCATATTAAACTTTAAGTTAGCACATTGACTTTTAAGTTATTTTTTCATGTCTTATAGGGGGATCACGTGAATCCAATCGCTTTTCTTGATTAGAATGAAAACCCGCTTGCCCACTTCAGTCTTGCCATGGGGCTCCATTGGGCCCCCAAAGCTTGTGTCGCACCAGATTAAGGATTAGGGCGCGTTTACCCAGCGACTCGCCTTTGCATTCTCGCAGCTAGAACTCAATCGCGATGGGAAAGGTGACATTGCCATGGTAACAACGCTAAATGGATCAGCTAAAGCCGACATCGTTTGAGTAAATACTTGCAGTCTTCTAATCCGTGCCAGTAATATAAAGAATTCCTCATGACGAAACAATTTTCCCAAACGCTTCTGAACTCACGTTATTTGCTGTTTTCGTTGTGAGGCGGCAGACATAAAACCGCCGCCATGTTGGAATTTGAGGCGATTTGTAGCTTTTAGGTTCTAGCTTCGAGAATGAAAAAGCGAGTGGTTGCGTAAACGAGCCCGTACTGCTGACTGCTTGTTTACTTATTCCATAACCTACGATTAGTTGTTTATTAATTGTAGGTATGATAAGCTGTTTGGTAGATTTGAAATTGGGTCACTGCGCGGCTTGCCGCCATGCAAATAAAAATTATCCGTAATGGTCAGCAAGATTGCTTTTCTTTCAATAGGCCTACATAACTCCACCGAATTCAACATTCCATCTGAAAACCCGTATTCTATATCCATACAGCGCTACAACGGTGCAAGTGTTGGAATATCAAAAGGTAGGCTTTTGCTAATAAAACTGCTAAGAAATGACTTAGAATGCAGGCCTGAGAAAAATGATATTTTTTACTTTGCTTTACAATTCTTTTGCAGATAACTTATTTAAATCGAACACAAAGACCGTGTGCGACACCAGCCGCAGCAAATGAATGCCATGAAAGATGCTTTGAAAAGATATTTTTGAGTAGCAACATTACTTGCAGGTAACTTTATTTGTGCATTTTGCTTGCGTAACCTGACTTCTGGCCTTTTAAACTCCAAGAGCTGAGGACTGAAGGCCCGCGCTCTGGGTAGGTTTCAGTCGGCTGACGTGGAACACTTTCAATCCCGTTAAGTGTTGCCGTATTCTGTTTGCGAATATCACAAGCGCTTAGCAGCAGACCAAACCTTCCATGTTAACACCTTTCGCAGGTCCAGGCATGATCACGCGAAAAATGGCGCTGCAATAGTGTTTTTGACCGTATTTTTTATTTACCCTAAACAGATAAGTATAAAACACCGACTGAGGGGTCTACTATATACATCGAGATTTCTGTAATCCTAAAACGTATGACGCAAGCAATCGTGAAACTCCGGGTGTGGGCTCATTGTATGTGCGACCACACATGCCAAGACATGTACGACACATGCGCTATGCTTTAACACGGAGGATTTGGTCTGCGGCTATGCGTTTTTGCGAATATCATCGTCAACAGGGATAGAAGCGTGGAATAGAACGTATATCTCAACTGGCCTTAGTTATGTTCACGTCAGTAACTGTAACTAACATGGTAGGGCAACACTGCTCCGTGTAGCACAGACATAGTTATGACGCAGTTTGTTTACATTTTCTTGTTTATTAAAGCAACAAAGCTTATTGTTCATAAAAACATGGGAGATCAAATTCTTTGATTTTGAAAACATTTAGAAACGAGAAGCAAAAGTTCGGATTATTTCAAAGGTTAAAAGGACACCGTCAGTTGAAAATCTCGAAATAAAGCAGCTAATTTTCAATTTTTCAAGAAGTATAGCAGTCCAATCACGAAAGATTGGGCCTCTGAACCTTTCTAAAATTAGCGATTATTGTGTGCGCGGCGTATCTTGAGCCCTGCAAGTATTTTATGAGCGGCTACGTCTTCCTGGAAGAGACGGCTTTAATCGACGGCCGCCATTGTTTTTGTAACCATCTTGGATATCAGCAAGGCACTCTGCTACTAAAAACGTACAATCGATTATCTGTGTTCCTTCTGTAGCGAACTCAAGATAGGCCGCGGACACTATAAATCCAAGTTTCCCTTTGAAATCGAAAAATCCCAACTCTGGCCTTGGATTATACTATAGGGCCAGCCATGGCTCCACTTGTGATCGCTATATCGCCCTACATTTGCTTCAGGACAAACCTGTTAAATTATGATCGTTAACGAATAAGACAGTATATTATATTATTTAGTAGGTGTCGGCCAGTGAGCTACGCAGCTTTTTAAAGGCCCAAGAGGCAGATGTTCAGTGGAAGGATCCACCATCGTACTCAGTTGTTTTGCCGCAGGAGGGAGGAAACTGGAGTACCCGGAGGAAATCCTCATGCAACGGGCGGGAAAAACCGGAGAAAAAGCGTACATGTAGACTTCCCATCACCAGGATCAAACCCGGGTCTGTAAGAAGCCAAAAATTAAGGGCGAAAAGCCAAAGGCTCAATAAGAATTGAATAAATACAGAGGCAAACCTATTTATGTTGCCTTTTGGACTTATATACCAGACTGCCTGAACGGGGAATCGAACCCACGACCTTCGGAACCAAAGGGCCGAGGTCCTATACCGCTGAGCCATACTGACACGGTCTTTTTATTTATTTAAAAATTTTTTTTTTAAAGGGAACGTCCACAAGCAGCATTTAACATACATACAAACAAACAAACAATTTCCACTGGAGGGGCGCTTATTTGCCGCGCCACAAATAAATAACGATTTAAGCTAATCACCAGATAAAAAATGTAAGAATCTTGTCTAAAAGATAATTACGTAAAATACTTGCCTACAAAAAAATTAAATGCTGTAAAAATGGTAGGATTTATACTAAATGCTCGATAAAGAAATGTAAGAAACTTACCTGAAAGATACTTCCCTAAAAGAAATCAAATGCTGTAAAAATTTTAATGATTTATGCTAATCGCCTCATAAAAAAATAAGATACTTGCCTGAGATGCTTTCTTTAAAAAAAATCAATAACTGTAAAAATGGAAGGATTTAAGCTAATCACCAGATAAAAAATGTAAGAATCTTGTCTAAAAGATAATTGCGTAAAATACTTGCCAAAAAAAATTAAATGTTGTAAAAATGGAAGGATTTATACTAATCGCCCGATAAAAGAAATGTAAGAAACTTACCTGAAAGATACTTCCTTAAAAGAAATCAAATGCTGTAAAAAATTAAAATGATTTATGCTAATCGCCAGAGAAAAAAATTTAAGGTATTTGCCTAAAATATACTTGTCTAAAAGAAATCAAATGCTGTAAAAATGGAAGGGTTTATGCTAAGTCCGATACAAATTGTAAGATACTTGCCTAAACGGTACTTCCGTAAAAGAAATCAAGTGCTGTAAAAATGGAAAGGAATTATGTTAATCGCTGGATAAAAAATGTAAGGTACTTTCCTAAAAGATAATTGACTGAGACACTTGCGTAAAAGAAATGAAATGCTGTAAAAATGGAAGATTTATGCTAATCGCCGGATAAAAAATGTAAGATACCTGCCTAAAAGATACTTTCTAAAAGAAATCAAATGCTGTAAATATAGCAGGATTTATGCTAATCGCCCGATAAAAATGCTTGCCGAAATGATATTTTCCTAAATGAAATGAAATGCTGTAAAAATGGAAAGTAGTTATGATAATCGCCATATTAAAAAAATGTAAGATACTTTCCTAATAGATACTTCCCTGAGATACTTTGCCTATATGAAATCAAATGCTGTAAAAACAGAAGAATTTATGCTAATCGGCCAAAAAAAATGTAACACACTTGCCAAACAGTTACTTTCTTGAAAGAAATCAAATGCTCTAAAAATGGAAAAAAATGATGCTATTAACAAGATAAAAAAAAAATGTAAGCTATAGTGTCCACGGCCTATCTTGAGTTCGCCCCAGAACGAATGCAGATAATCGATTGTATGTTTTCGATAGCAGAGCACCTTGTTGATATCCTAGATGGTTACAAAAACAATGGCGCCCGCCGATTAAAGCTACTCCCTCCAGGAAGATGTAGCCGCTCATAAAATACCTGCAGGACTCAAGTTATGCTGCGCGCACAATAGTTGCCTAAAAGAAAAAAAATACCAGTTAATGCCTAAAAGATTATATAGAGGTAAAATGGCAAACCCAGATTGTCAAACTTGTCAAAGCTCTCACGCTGACCAAGTGCTTCCTGCATACGAGGATCAATGATCAGCCGGATTTTGGTATTTTAATTATACATGCATACATTGGCTACTCTCTAAATGAGATAGGAGTTAATTTTTAATAGATACCCCACATCAAGTATTCAACCACTTATTGCAAATCCATTTTAAATGACACAGCTAGAAGTTAGTGTGTAGTAATCTGTCTATTCCACACGAAAGTAGAGCTCTTTCTTTGTCGTTGCAATTACGTTTAATCAAGTGGTAATAGCCTGCGTGCGGGTTCACATGAAGCTAAGGTCGGTTAGGGTTAGCTTTGAAATAAGCATTGTCCACGTTCCGGGATGGTACGAAACGCGACAGTGTGTTTGCACGCTGAGGTCTGTTTGGAACGATTATACTTCAAAGAGGCCAGTCACTAAAGCGTGCAGCACACTACTTACGTTCGTTCCGTCACGTCACGTCGCAGGCCGTCAAATTTCTGTTTGGATTAAAAGCATGTAAATTAGAGAAGCCGTGTATACTGCTCCTCACGTTCCACGACGACCCATCAGCTGGCTGACGGCATTGACGAGGCAGTATTTCCCCTACTAAATACAGATGCGAAGCTACTTCACTTGCCTTCTGGGCTGACAGACGGTATTGTCGAGGCAGCATCCCTTCAGTCAAAAACTTATCGCATCGGAGAAGTGTACGCTCCTGCCGTCAGTCGACAGCCGTCATCGTCCGTCAGGCACCTGCGCAAAACGGCTTTCCCCTACTAAATACAGATGTGAACCTATTTCACTTGCCTTCCGGACTTAAATGTCATCATGCCCGAGCATAAAGAATTAATGCCTAATTTACTATACGACTTTTTATTCAATTACCTACTTAAGGTCACTACAAGTCCATCTTCATTTGCATTGCCAAATTGGGCGCGATATAAATTTAAATGCTCAGCGGACCCGACAGAAACGTTTAGCGACGAAAGCAATGTAAGCTGGACCATCCGTGGCCGTCAGTCGTTGGACGGAACGGAACGGAGTAGTGTGCCACAAGCTTTATTCGTATCGGATAGGAAACGGAGATGGCAGGTTCTTATTTACAATCTTATGTGGAAATCTACTCCAAGTTCAAAATTTTCGAAACGCTAATTATAGTGTAAACTCAGAAATGGTACATGTTTACAGATCACCAAGTAAATCATTTCAAGATATTTTTAAAA
Organism: Lithobius niger; assembly: GCA_023313725.1. Classification (NCBI taxonomy): domain Eukaryota; kingdom Metazoa; phylum Arthropoda; class Chilopoda; order Lithobiomorpha; family Lithobiidae; genus Lithobius; species Lithobius niger. The sequence goes on along the minus strand of JAHWFP010102741.1, from coordinate 1,567 downwards.
AACAGATTGTAAAGTAAGCTGTAAACGTTCTGGCTATTCACGGCGACATGGACTGCTATGCCTGCACCGATAGTCGTGTTTCGGGAAGTAAACAATTGAAAAAGTCACTAGAGAACGGGTTAGCGTAGCAAACAGTCCGTATAGAACACAGGCCTGGTGATAAAACAAGACACATAAAGAAAACCAACTGCTCCGATTGGGCCTCGAACCCAGGACTTGGCCAAAAGACCTAACAAACGCGCTGCAAGGGCAGACCCTGATCACTGGCTCCAGCAAAGATTTGTAGCCTATCAGCTTTTCTCAGTGATGATGTAAAATTTACAAATATCTAAACGGAGTGAAAACAAAATGTTGATTGTTTTCATGGTTAACCCTCCACTTGGTGATTTATTCTCTATTTCTGTCGTTATTTATAGTGTGGGGGTCAAGAAGCAAGATACTATCTGTAACCTTCAGGTAGTTAGTTTTATGCTGGTTGCGTTTAACAAAGCACGTCCAAATTTCGAGATATGGCATATAAACTAATCCTTAATCCCAAGCCTCTACTGCACTCTTGTTGGTACGATCATGCAGTGTGTTCAACACTCAACTGGCAAGGGAACACTCAGAATTGGTCAGAGGGGAAGGGTATTGGAAGTTTGTGGCGGAGACTTTCCAACATTTTTGAGTTCCTCTTTAACAGGCCCCAAAAAAGGTTTGGTCCTCCCATGAAGGCTGGTATTTTTCTAAATAGTGTCCATTCCCCCACCACCCCTCCCCAAAAAAAACCGTATCATTACACACCCTTATAGTGTGTGCAGCGTATCTTGAGTCCTGTAGGTATTTTTTGAGCGGCTACGTCTTCCTGGAGGGGGCGACTTTGCTAGACAGCCGCCATTGTTTTTGTAACCATCTTGGATATCAACAAGGCACTCTGCTACCAAAAACATAACAGTCGATTACCTGTATTCGTTCTAGGGCGAACTCAAGAAGATAGGCCGCGGACATTATAGTAGTGAAGACCCAAACCTACGGTTACCTTTCAACAACCAAAAAAGCTTTTCTTTATTTACCAAAATTGGTAAAATGAATGTTTGCGATACCTTTTGTATTATAGCCCATGCATTCCTGTGCACATTAACACCATCACCACGCATTGTCTACGGTGCAGTATCTAACATCATAATTTGCTAGCGAGGAGCATTTGGGGATCCGTACAAATACCTCTGCGGCATTGTTGCAATAAAGGGCAATGTTAGAGCATTGTTGCAGAACCATCGTCGAACATATTTGTCCAATAACGATTTGCATTGTTGGTAACCGAGATATTTTTGTGATAGTATAACGAGCCATTCTTGGCTGGGTTTATGGCACGCATCAAGGAAAATTGATGAAAAATGTAGTTTTCAAGGAAATATGGAACAAGTAAAATTCACTCGGCAGTGTCCGTTGCCTATTTTGAGGGTTCGCCACAGAACCAAGACAGATAATCGATTATACGTTTTTGGTAGTAGAGTGCCTTGTTGATATCCAAGATGGTTAAAAAAAACAATGGCGGCCGTCGACTAAAGCCGCCCCCTCCAGGAAG
>JAHWFP010102737.1:12573-23125 GCA_023313725.1 Lithobius niger | reverse complement strand
TTCGTGAGAGAAACCGACTCCTTCGTGGGTGAACACTAGTTACTTATTGATCTTGTTACTTAACTTAGTTCACTTTATGTCTGTTGAATCAGATTAAATTAAATGTGGCAGTTGTCAGAAGACTTGATGTGGTAAGGATTAGTATGCCCACACTAAACTATCCGGCCGGACCTAAGCTTCTTTGCAGCTTCGTGGCAACCATATACAGTATGGCTGTACCGAGATGCAACACAGGGATGTTCGGCCAGGTTCGGCAAGTAGTTTTTGGGTATAGGTCGTGACATCTACCGACAATTAGTGCCATTTCCTAAACATAAATTTTATTTCTACATAGTTTTACATGGTAACTTGTTTTAGTGTAAAAGTTGTTAAAACCATTTCCAGTGACGACACGTAAAACGAAAGGAAAATGAATGAGTTTGGGACATTAACATACATCTTACCTTTTAATTTACCACACTTTGGGCACGAATGTCTAACGTCAAATGTATGTTTTACTTATTATTATTTTTGGGGGGTGGATGTGGGGGCGGGGGGGGGGGGGGGGGGGCTGTAACTAACGCCCTCAACCGACAGTCAACGGCAACATATAAATCAGCGTCGAATCGACACTTTTAGCAGCAATATTGAATGTTCCGATCACTCATGTTTTTCTGTAATGTCGTGCCAGATCTATAATGCGTCATGGTCGGCTAATAGGGCTATACGTCGAAAAACAAATCCACCTGGGAAAATCACACTAGAAGCATAGCGTTAAGCCAGTCTTTCGTCTTAAGGTTTATTTGAGTGACGTGACTTGGGTTCGAACTTGGATTCGAGGGCTAGTAGGGCTATACGTCGAAAAGCAAAACCATCTGGGAAATCACACCAGAAGTAGCGTAAGCCAGTCTTTCGACTTATGTTTCACTCGAGTCACTCGAAGTGACATAACTTGGATTCGAACTTAGTGTAACACCGAGTCACTAGCATACCACTTTATCGAAATGCCCGCTCGTCAACTGGCATAGAGATGATGTACTGAACCATTATAAAGGCGGTATGTTATTGGCCGGGTGTAAAGCTGGATTCCCTGGTTTGCATTCGAGTCACATCACTCGGAAGGCTTACTTTCGACATACCGCTGTATCTTTATAATAATATCGGAGACCGGCTAAAAGGAAAAGGAAAGCCTAAAGAAAGCCTAAAGGAAAACCACTTCTCCCCTTCTCGCGCCCGCATTAAAAATGCACTCTCCTACTCTACGTGCAGCCAAATAGGAGCCAGGCATGAGTGGTCGATCAATCCGACAAGTCTTCGGGAAGAGTGCCGGGAAAATGTCCCGGGAAATGTGACCGGCCCCACGGGCTTCCTCTAGGTATTTATAATGATTTGAGTACATTTATTTATTGAGGACTGGGTTTGAATGTTGCTATGTAGTGACGACCACCGACTCTGCCTTTAAATCAGAACGAATCAGCAGCTTGACTCTAGTTTGTGACGTCATTCCGTCGTCTGTCCTTGCATTTACTGCTCGTTCGTCTGGAGCGTTCCAGGTTTTCCCGTCTTCTTCCGTTTCCCCCCTACTTCCACCCTCCCAACCCTTTCCTTCCACGTTTCTTCCAGGGACGTGCCACACGTGCGTCTTCATATCTGACCCTTTAACGTCCCACTTACGAGCAGCCGTAACTTGAGGTAATACGCTGTGCTGACGTTTCTCAAAAAAAAAAATTCCCGGCCGTTCACAAATGTCGTTTTCTGCGCTGCTGTGACTGTCGAGACCATACCAATAGAAAGTTCCTACAGGCCTAAAAACAACCGCCTCGCTCCTAGCCTTCCGGAATAATACTGTATAAACAGAAAAAAAAGACCACACATAACTAGGTAAATTAAGGTACTGATTAAAAATTAATGGTAGCTAACCTTGGTTACGGAAACGTGAAAGGGAATAGGAATGGGGCCTGTACGCATTTCTTCTTATAAAATGAAAAAAAAAAACCTTGAAGGTGGGTTGTCACCAATTGAAAGTCGGCAGGATCCAGCGCCATCGAGTTCTGTCTAGCGCTTGCTTGCATCAAGGAGAGGAATGCACGAAGAAGTTTCTATTAATGCAATAAACATGCGAGGGCCTCCTTAATTACTGAGTGAAAATTTGGTGCTCCCGTGCACATGGAAGCAAGCAGTAAAGATTAACGTTATTACTACCGCTAGATGGCACCACGGTGTTTTCTTTATATTCTACCGTGGCGCCATCTAGTAGTATTAATATCGTTAATCTTGACAGATTGCTACCAGGTGCACGAGGACGTATCAAATTTTTATTCAATAGCTTTTTTTTTTATTTATTTAAATTTTGACGAGCCTTATGTCAGCCGAAGCAATTAATGCTTGTATGGCTGAACCGGCTCAATTTTGAACATTACCAGATTATTTTGGGAGAAGAAGAATCTGGTAAAGGGAGGTGCCAGCCCGGAGATTCGATCCGGGAAACCTCCGATCATCGTCGGGGCCGAAAGATTGTCCAGAATTAGCCAGAATACATCCCATAGCCGCTGAAGGAGCATGGTAGCCTCTCTCGCTACCCTGGCCAGCAGTCCTGGCGGGGACTTTGCACGGTCCCCTTTCCAGGGGATCGACCAGATCCGCAAACCTCCAGCAACTAGGCTGAGCTCTCTCACCGCTCAGCCACGATGACAACTAAAGAGGCACTTGGGTTGTTTGTTGTGTTGAAAGATACCTTTGTGCATTCCTTTGCTAGCTGCAAGCAAGTGCTAGAGCGAACTAGATATCGCTAGACGGCCCTAGCTGCTGCGCACTGACGTTTGGTGGCTACCGGCCTTTAAGTAAACTAACATCATACATGCTAGGGGACAAAAAGCGCATCTGTAGTAGCAGGAGGAATTATAATTCCGAAGCCACATACCCCAAACTGCAACGTAAGAACTACAAGTCAATGACTGCAATCCTTCATAACCAACATACCAGCATAACAATGTTAAAACATAACAATCGCCTATTGATTACAATACCATAGAAAGACGTATTTATTTTGCAGGTGCTGGCTTTTAGAGCCGAGAGTTGAATTGTTTCAAAGTTGGATGAGTAACAATCACTGCAAACGCGATCGTTGTTGGTGTTTATCGCTTGGTATAATACTGTATCCGGAGAAGGGGGACGGAGAAGGAAGGATGCGGAAGTAATTCAAAACCCACAAAAAGGAGCCATGTTACTTAGAAAATAATGGGCGTCATTGTTGCGGACTTGCCACTTGTGTGACACTGTTATGTGGAGGGGAACCTCACAAAGCCATACAAGACCCAAAAAAGGAGCCATGTCATTTGAGAAAACAATGGGCTTCGTTATTGCAGGTTTGCCGCTTGTATAACACTCTAATGCGGAAGGGAAACCTTACAAACCCATACAAGACCCCAAAAAAAGGATCCATCTCACTTGAGAAAACAATGGGCTTCGTTATTGCGGTCTTGCCGTATGCATAACACTGTAATGCGGAGAGGAGACCTTACAAGACCATACAATACCCAAAAAAGGAGCCATGTCACTTAAGAAACAATGGGTTTCCTTATTGCAAGCTTGCCACTTGTATAACACTGTAATGCGGATGGAAGACCTTACAAGACCATACAATACCCAAAAAAACGAGCCATGTCACTTTAGAAATGGGCTTCGTTATTGCAGGCTTGCCACTTGTACAACACTGTAATGTGGAGGGGAGACCTTATAAGACCATACAATACCAAAAAAAGGAGCCATGTCACTTTAGAAAACAATGGGTTTCGTTTTTGCAGGCTTGCCGCTTGTATAACACTCGTAATACGGGGAGACGTTAAAAGACCATACAAGACCCAAAAAAAAAGGAGATATGTCACATTAGAAAACAATAGGATTCAAGTAATGACTTCAACGTGTTCATTCATACTCAATTGTACGGCCCACAAACAAGGAAAATTTGAAATACCTATGCAGTATTCACACACAAATGTCGTTTTCAGAGTATTTACGAAGCAAGGCATGTCTGTTGCACAATTTCTGTAAAGCCTATTAATAGAATTAGTATTTTAAAAAAAGCATATAAAATACTGATGTAAGCCTTAAAAACTTAAAGCGCCAAATGAACAGATTTTTAAGCCCAACCACAAGTCCGTGAGACCTCTGTGAGCCGAGCTATTCGAATAAGAAAAAGACACGTAAGCCATCAGCGTCGCACTAATACGTGTAAAAGAATCTCCAGCGTCCAAAAAAAAACAAGATGGAGCTTCTTTTACACGTATTAGTGCAACGCCTTCGGCTTACATGTGTTTTTCTATCTCTGTTCCTTTAGAGTTTTAAGTTTTTTTATGACTTACGCCCGTATTTTATACGCTTAAGCGTTTTTTAATACTAATATCTATCAGTTTTTTTTTCTTATCCCAGCAAGAATAACAACAAAAAGAATATTGTAATCACCTTAAAATAACTGTTATAAGTGTCTTAGCTTTTTTAATACTCAATTTTAAGCTATAAAAATTGAAAATCGGCTCTTTGGTTCGATCTGTAGGTGAGAACAAAATTGTCTCAACAATGCGAAGAACAACAACTCATATCTACGTTTTAAACTATAAAACTTGAGCGTCGATTCATTGGTTCGTTCTCTAGGTGTAGCACAGCCAGGGCCCCCACATCAAAGTTAGGGGCCTGGCACGAACCACAACAGCGGGCTCCTGGCTGGAATCGTGAAAAGGTCACACTATGTTATAATAATCGTCGGCCACAATTGTGCTGAACGGGTTGGTGCATTCATTAATCCAGGCTGCTTACGTTTGAAAGCTTCCTTGTTGATAGGCTTGCACTACAGTGCTCTTGCTCCGTGCTCGTTGCTGTTGGGTTGGAGTTGTTTATAAAAAAAAAATTCACAATATGCACAAATCGAGTCCATTGCTCATAGTCATGAAAAATTGCTGTTCCGAAAACAATTTTTTAGGCAATGCGGGCCCCTTGAGTGACCGGGCCTGGGTACAGTGGGTCCACGTGACCCCTCCCCCCCCCCCCTCCCCCATCGTGGGGGCCCTGTTACGGGCTGTTCAATAGCTAGTTCGATTTCTTCATCCTTTAGTAAGCAGTCGGACTTAGGCTACCACTAAGCCATAAATACTCGATCATTAAATAAATGGAGTGTAATAGGGCTACACCTCGGTAACCAAGCATTTTTGCATAGGACTTTTTGACTTGTCTTTATCTCCTTTGTACGCCCTGGAATTTGGTCGGTTTATTCTGAAACACCCTGTATACACGTCCGCAGAAGGTGGAAGTGTTTCAACATTGATATCATTTTATTTTACCAGGGCAGCACTAAAAGACATCAGTTGTCCATACGCGCGTGAACTGGCGTTGACTCAGGAGGCGAAACACACGATTTCTGCCTCAGTCGACCTTGGCTTGCAGTAGCCGTCTGCTTTGCCGCTTCACGCTCGTGGAACGCTGTTGCAAGCGGAGGTGCCACATAGCCTGGAATAATCGTTGCCAGAGTGGCATTTTCCGCATCTATCTTATAAAAACCAGTATAGCGTATTTCTAACGTGTGTTATCCGAGATAATAGTTACGGTCACTTGTTCCAAATTTGACTGCATGGGATCGCGACGAGAGATGGAAACTGTGGTAATATTTTCATGGACAGTCTCTTTCATGTTGTTCCTGGTAAAGTCTATGGGTGTGTATTTATAGTGCTGATGAGCTATCTAATTTGCTTTTAAATTATGATAATGATCTACACATAATAGATTTGCAAAGTGGTGGCAGCGACAATCGTCCAGCATGAACAAGGAAATATTGCTTGCCCGAACGTCGCATTGTTAACTTTGAACTCGCTGCTAATGGCGCAAATGCAACAGGGTTGCATATACACCTGTATATACAAGCTGTATATACAACCGTTCCTGTTGACCACTATTGTCACCACTACATACTTGCTTGCCGTAAACTGCGAAGTTTACCGCTGAAAGAATGCCACTATCGGCAATTTGTCTTTCCTGCGTTATTAGTTCTTTTAATGCCATGTTTCATATTACATTCCAACGTCATCAACAGCACAGGCAATAATTTCAGTGTTTGCTTGCCTCGTGCCCGTTGAGTAAATAACCATAATAACCCGATTATCTCTCAGGGTCCAGTGAACAAACAGCAGTTGTGGACATTGATTTATCGCTCGTGTTGTGCCGTGGTCAACACAAACTGCCTTATGCTCATCGAACATAATGTAGACTGATGATTCAACATATTAATGATAATAAAAGAAGAGCATTAAAGTATTTCCCATCCTTCCCCAGCCTGTCACAGCTTAGGCTTACTCCAATCCATCTCCTTCTTCCTCCACCCCCTCCCCCACTTCCAAATCCAGTCCGTAGTGAATAACACATTTTTTTTTAGCTCCATCAATTAGCACCACCATGTCGTGTAATCGTACCCAACCATACTTTGTTCCACATTATGTTTTCAGAAAACTGACTGTATGACGCCTCGTTTTCTTCCACTACGAGTGCAAATAATCCGTAAACATCCCATTCGTAAACTCTAACAGTAACTCTGTTGAGTCTCCAAGTGTGATATCCACAAGTTTTTGCACTCTTAGTGCAAGGCAACGAGTCGTCAACCAGTCAGTTTTCTGAAAACATAATGTGGAACAAACTATAAACACCGTCAATTGGTGTTCGATTAGTGCTCATTAGTGCTCAAAAATTAAAATTAGTGGTCTTTCAATAAAAGAATTGTAACACTTTCAAAGGTGTGGCAGTGCCAAATTAATTCAGCAACACCAATGTCACCTTTAAAAGTGTTATAATTCTTTTATTGAAAGTGCACTAATTCTAATTTTTGGGCACTAATGAGCACTACTCGAGCACTGATCTAGCACTAAAAAATGGGAAGTGTTTGGAGCCGTTCAGTGTGGGTGGTGCTGCTGGATCAATTTGGCGCCACCACATTTGAAAGTGTTATAATTATTTTATTCAAAGAGGACTAATTCTAATTTTCGAGCACTAACGAGAACTAATCTACCACTAAAAAATGGGACATGCTTGAAGTATTCAGTGTGGGTGCTGCTGCTAGCTCTATTTGGCACCGCCACTTTTGAAAGTGTTATATAATTCTTTTATTGAAATAGCACTAATTCTAATTTTCGAGCGCTAATGAGTGGTTTTTTGGTGATTTTCTATCACTAAAAAATGGGACATGCTTGGAGCCTTTCAGTGTGGGCGGTGCTGCTATATCAATTTGGCACCGCCACCTTTGAAAATGTTATATAATTATTTTATTGAAAGAGCACTCCTTTTAATTTTCGAGCATTAATCGAGGACTAATTGTCGGTATTTAGTTGGGTGCAATTACAAGACGTGGTGGTACTAGATTGATGGAACTAAAAGTTTTTCTGTGTTGTATGCTTAAAAAAATGTAGCAATAGCTAAGCCGTTTCAAGTATGCGTGCATTTGTTTACATTTGTCGTGTCGGATGAATACATGTCTCTATTGCATAACCGGGCGAAGCTCGTAGGTCGAAAATTCTTGTAACGGCGGTCTTATCTGTCCAGGAAAGCCAGACAAGACTAATCACCAGTAGTTTTTTTATAGATAATACGGCTACAGTTATCGCACGAAGCCTGTAATTTAACATTAAAACTAACGAATTCTAAATATTTTGTAATTAGTTAGTTTTAGTTAGGTTATAATCTGAGTGCGAAAACGTTTTTAGCCATATTATTGCCAAAAGCTAGACGGCTGTTTTTTGGAGCGTATATATCCCAATTCAAAATAAATAATAATAACAGAGATACACATTGTTGGTGTTTATTAATATTAATAACGTTCAAGGCTACATTTAATTAGCTTACCACTGTGTCAGTTCATAAAATTACTTACCCTCAACATTAACTCAACTTACACGAGGCGGCGTCGGCAGCTTCCTCCAGTGAAGGCTGTACACTTTGCACCAACCACGCATTGCTAAAAATAGGCCGACGGAGGGATCTGTGTTCGTCTGCGTGTTATAAATGTAACTCGTTTCCCTTGTAATAATAATTACCCTTGTATTGAAATTCACAAATACTAACGTGGTAAAAATTAAAATTATTTATGCTTATGAATCGCCAAAGAAAAATGGGTATACTATATACGAGCCAAACGCCATGGTTGTTAGCTACATCACCATTAGCAATTTCCATAAACTTGTCGTACAAAGAACTGGTAGTTTGTTTCCATTCCTTTTAACCGTAAAACTGTAGACCTAGTTCCAAGTCGGAAACCAATCTGCATGAGGAGTGTTGGCCTTGGGCACTAAGTTATCATACGTTTTCTAGCATTACATCTGAAACAGATGTTCGTTTCTCCAATCACTAGGCTGTATAATGAATCCGAAGATTCATTGTACACGCTAATGATTGGAGAATTTGAGAACGTGTGTTTCAGATGTAATGCTAAAGGGTGTATGACACCTTAGTATTAATGCTTTGTTGATACAGTTATGCGGAAATTGTTAATAGTGAAATTGGCATCTGCCTTAATCTTAGCTTATGTGCGCTTGCGTACAACATAAAGGTCCTGTGGTATGATCGAGCTGCCGGGGTATAACCAAGGAGGCGGGTACCTCTCAAGGTCTGTTATCCCCCGGCTCCTCTATCTTCCACCATGGTAATGAATGGGATATACTCATAGGTAATATTCCGAGTGCAATGGTAGTTATCGACACTTTTTTGGAGCACAAAAATTATTGCTCCCGTTAAACTCGTGGGTGCTTTTGTGTAGGCTAAATATTCAGACCCTGAGCCCGAGGGAGCTTATTGCCAATTCATGCACGAGCAAGTTCAAGGGATCAAAAGCATAAGTGCGCCAAAAAGATCGATAACTACCCGCCGCAGGAGGGGTATTTAATCATACCATCTCGCGGAAATTACTCTATCAGTTTATTAATAAATCAATTACAGACATGTATGGGTGTATTTAAGAATTTCTGCATTTTCTATTAATGTTGTTGTACTTTAATTAATTTTTTAGTGAGTCTATTAGTTGAGGCTTACGTGAAGTAGGCTGTCAACTAACGATTGTTTTAGTTTCATTTTTTTTAATACGCTTCAGCATGCAGAAGTTCGCTGGTTGTATCTCCATAAAAAACAATCACAGAATGTCACCAGAAATCTTAATTTACGTATTAGTAAAATTATGCTAAATGTTTATGTAAATTAACTATATATTCTTACATCCATATTCCTTATTTATTTGTACTTATTTAATCGCAAATCTTTTTGCCGCTGCATTGTTGGAAGACAAGCCAAGTGTCTTCTAAGCCTCAGTCTGCTGCTCGCTGTCTGGGTTACTATGGCAACAAATACGGACTAGCTATTAAATACAGTTAAAATAACTTCGAGTGACAATTTCTGGAGTGAAGATGCATCGCGGACGTGTAAGTACACTATTCTCATTCTTTAATAAGCAATTCATGAACCCTTTTTAGCACGTTAAAGTATGCGACTCTGGTTTAGTGTATTGTCAACTATTTTTGCTTCCTGCTTACCGCTTTGCACAAGAGCTGCTTATCACTTATTAATCGCCCTCTTGGTAGACCATTCACAGCGCTTATCAGAATAAGTGGGCTGCGATTGGCTGATGCACCAAAAATATCCCTTTCCTATTGGCTAAAAAAAAAAGAGGGAATACTCAATGAAATGAAGGATCGATCGAAGAATGTGGAAGACTGTGTTTGCTAACGGCGTTGGCTTCAGCACAACCTGGATTGGATTAAATAAATTAGCACATCAGCTAAATAACTGCAGCGCAGCAAAGGGAAATTAGAAATGCCGGCAAAGAGGCAAAAACGTTTGAAAACTTGACTATTGGTATGTATGGATTGTAGCACTGGTCATATTTTTCATTCAACCTTTGCTCTAACAGTCGGTGGGATTAGCTTGGTGGTTGTTCATTAGCGGGGGCAATATCACTACTTTCTCAGGGAAACACTTTTCGATTAGGGTTGATACATAACAACTTGGTGGCAGCGTTTTTTGTTCTGATGTCACTAATTTGATTGGCTGAAACTTGGCTGAAACTTGGCAGGTTCTGTCAACCTTGTGGGTTTTGTTTCTGATTCATACTTTCGGTGATAAAACAGAAATATCCATGTATTTTATAGCGATGGTTCAGTTCCCACGTAATACGTGCTCGAATAAAAGATGACGGCGATTTGGTAAATTTCGGCCAGACGGCAGTGGTGAGCATTGTGAAAGATTTGGTAATGTTTTCTTATCGAGCGTGACGACAAGGTTCTTCGGCGAAGGTGATACTTACGACTCATGAGCAGTGAAAAAATATCGAGAAGCAAAGAGGGCCATTTTAATAATCTCGACTTCTGTTAATGCAGGACAAACCAACACGAAAATGTGGCCTATGTTAGGTCTAAGAACAGCAGGCTAGCTTTTTTGAGTCGTCTATTGACCGGATTAAAAGCCCCCAGCGGAAGGCTGATCATTTTACACGCTGTTTGCAAAGATGGCTTTCGTCCCGGCGATTCAACTGCCCTCCCCCCCCCCCCCCAACGAA
>JAHWFP010102735.1:106073-117722 GCA_023313725.1 Lithobius niger | reverse complement strand
CCCCCCCCCCCCCGGCCATAAATAATGACAGGGTCTTATAAGCTCTCATAATTTAACCTACAACACCCTCCCCACCAGCATTGTGTATAGGGGCCTGGCCCGTTGTAATTTAGATACCGAAATATTACTTTTTACTGTTGCCGCTTGTGCTACTGGCTGAGATTTCACAGTTTTTGACAGTTAGTCAACTAACTGATAAATAAGCAGTTGTGCTGAAAATAGTGACTGACTGGCAGAAGCAATCACGTTCAAAGTGTAGCCAACAGATAAGCAGTTGTGATGAAAATTGTCCCTCGCCAACAGATAAGCAGTAAGTTGCCTAACGTGATATTTAGCCGCTTTGACCGTGAAAGGGAATTAACAATACAGTACACACAATCAAACCTAGGTTCACAGAAAGGCCATCCATGTTTCAGATAATAATCCGAGTTGTTTATCTATCAGTATTGACACAGACGAGACAAGAGCATACAGCGGCCCTTGTTTGAGTTCCCATTCCTGGTCCACTCTCTTCCTCCCCCCCCCCCCACCGCCTTCCATTCTGTATCTCCTTTTGTCGTCGTTGACCGCTGGTCAGTGTGGCGTGAAGCGGCGAACCAGACGAACCGCCTATCGACCTGATCATCCACATCATAATCGCCGTCATCCTCCCGAGTTGTCAACAAGATTTTCAAGTGCGGGATTATTAAATCCCTAATCAATTATCTCCTCTCTGTCAAACACAAAATCTGATTTGATTTGCAGTGGATATCCGTAGACCGCCTCGCCTCGACTGATACGATAACGCACCAATATCGACAGTGAATAATTGATCAATCGTCCAGAGGAACAGGGGGGTTCAAAAGATCGTATTTCACCAATGACGCTCTAAAGTATGATCTTCAGGTATTAATGCAGGTATTAATTAAAGGTATTAAAGAATCTTATCAACTCCGATCGAGATGTCGAGCTTTCACCCTTTGGGAGGAGATCAAAGGAGATCACGAAGATTATTAAATTACATGATAATTTGGTTTGTCAATATTTGAGCTTTTCTTATCACCGTGGTTGGCCAGGTATACGAGAGTTCGGGCCGATACAGAGATAGAGTCATTGGTTCAGGCAACAGCATCTAGATGGTATCTCGAGTGCTACTTGAGATTTTCTGAGCCCTCCATGACGAAGGCAACAAAAAAATCTTTGCATATTTCCCCTTGTTTGATTTTCCTGTAGATATCTAAAGACCGCTTAGGAAAAATTCGCTAGTACAAATTGTAGGCTTAATTACTCCAGTGAAGTCCTCGTGTTCCCAGATTAGAGATTTTATCCCTACATCTAGAGGTTTTGTTTGCCGTTGGGGTGAATAACGGGGGTGGAAAAAGTTTGGGGAAAAACGAGGGGGAAGGAGAAAATTTGGGGGAGGGGGTAATTATAGGATGGTGGAATTTATCGGTTTTGATTCCGTGTTACCCCGTTAATCATTCATTAATCATTTCTCTGATAAGCTAAGGAATTCTTAAGAAATGAACGGCTTACTAAATGACCGCCTTACTAAATGTAGGATACGTCGCAAGTTTCAACAATAAAACTTATTGTTTAGTCACTAGTTAAAAAAAATTTTGTTCTGTTGACCTTTTTTAAGTATCAAACTGTAAATTTAGTTTTTTTAGCACTACGCACAGAAGACTTAGTTGTTGCTGTTATAGTGATTTTATCATCTGATAATTAACCCGATTTGTGATTTTTATGTTAGATGGCACATCAGAAGATAAATAAAAATACAAACCCTAGATACATTTTCATAAGTTTCACTTTCAGTTTCACCTTAAGAGTAATACGCGTTTAACAACGGAGCTATTACGCTATTTATTTTTAATTTGTATTTAGTTTTGTGATTATTTTTACGGGAAAATGTTTTATTTTAACTCAGGATATTGAAAAAAAATATTTTCAGGGGTTTTCTAGGACGGCAGTGCCGATGTTTCAGGGACAAACGCTTACAGGCGTCTGACTACACTGGTAGTCCTAACCGGGCCAATGTTATAGGCTTAACAAGGGACATTCTACTATTGGGTCAGTCCACTCAATGCATCGTATCAGGGCTGTAGCAGAGGTACTCCTGGTCGAAGCCTGTAAACGGATGAGATTACTCAAGATGCCACAGTTAATGACAACTACTCACAGTTCGATCACGCAGAACCAAAAATCAAAGATTTTCAAAGGTTTTCACCTCAAAACTTGCGAATTTTCGACAACCTTTACTGGTTGCTTCTTCAGGAAGTTAAAGACACTAGCATCCACACTCACACTCACAACCCTTCCAAACCCCAACCATTTGCTTTGTCGACCGGTTTTTCGGTATTAAAAAAAAAATGCCACAGTTGGTGATGCCGTTGCTTCCAAACCAAAAAAAAAAGCCGTTAGGGCCAAGCCGACGCTGCTTTCTCGACCCAAAGTTAGCAAAGTGATCTTAGTGACCAAACTTCCTAGAAAATACGTTGTTGGTCAGATAATTCGTTACTAAACCAACATGGTTTAAAAGAGAATATAATCAGCTTCATTTGGTCAATGTGATGAAATTAGCAAAAGAGAAAATCACTTCAATTGCGAGGTAAAAAGCCCCCCCAAAAAAACTATTTGCTGTAAAATTCACGGTTACGTAGCAGAGGCCGCTGGCTGTTAATAAATTTAGCCGTTCTCAACAACACGAACCGCTCTTCTTTAAATTATAAGACAACAGCAAGCCTCTGCAAGCCTCTCATTTACAACTTGGTCATCAACTAACCGGTTGGTCACTTCAGCGGTCATGTCCTATTTCGCCAAATCCCGTTTTGCCAAAAAGAAAGCAGATTTAAAGCTTTTTCCTGAACGGCAAATCCCGTTTTGCCAAATCCCGTTATGCCAAATACCGTTCATGAAATGTTAGGCGCACAAAAAACTTAATAATTTATTCCTGTGTAATGGTCATACATTTACAGACAAACACCCGTTTCGCAAATCCCGTTTCACAGTATAATTTTTTTTCAAATTACAGGCCTCGCTCGTGCTGCCGCGCACCCTGCGGCTAAACACACAACGTCAGAAACTGCAGCTAATCACAAATTCCTTCCAATTAGACATGCATCTTCAACTTCTGCATTGTTAAAATTTTATGGAATATTACGATTCTGCGAAACGGGATTCTGCAAAACGGAAATTACCGTTCGAAAAATTACCACGTGTGTAACTAACTATTCTTAAAAGAGAATCTTGGCATTGACATTGACATAGTGACGACCAAGCATTCCAAACAATATTTAAAGTATACACCTTTTTCCTTCTGTATTGCCAGTTATGAAAACGCAAATAAATCAATTGCGCTTATTCTACCACTGCTTGGCTCTGTTAAATGTTTGCCTGTTAAATTCCCATTACATATAGGAATAATGTATTAAATTTCGTGTGCCTAAAATTTTGTCAAGTTAGATTTGCCGTAACGGGATATGGTGAAACTGGATTGGCCCTTCAGGGTCAAGCTTTTAATTTGCTTTCTTTTTGTCAAAACGGGATTTGGCGAAATGGGACTTCACCACTTGGGCGAATTAATATCTGGCTCACCTTGGGTACACGGATCAGTGGGTCATTCCAGATCATTGGGTCACCACCGGGTCGGGATGGGTAACCCGGGCACCCACTCCAACTCGGCTAAAGACCAAATGTCTACAAAGTCGCCCTCGATCCTTGGACCAATGTCAGTATTTTTGACTAAATATTTAATTGGAAATGTTGAGCCGGTCCAATATTTCCAGCTTAATATTTACTATTATATCGAGCCAGAAAAGTTTGGATCGACACGCATAATATTTCCAAGGGAGTTGTTCAGCTTGAAGAGTTGCATCTTAGATTTAGTATAAAGAAAACAGATTGCAGCATTACGAAGGTTTTAATCCTGTTTTGGCTATACGGGGAAGAAGAAGAAGAAAAAAAAGCTGGTTCCATAGCGGCGACGTGGACGTTAATTTCCGGTTCAGGAAACGTTCCCGGATATGCGTTTTCCCTTGTACACAATCGTTGGTATATTTTTGAATGCGCGCACGCTTTTTACATTAATCTTATGCGCGTGTTTCGAAGAAAACTCGTACACGTGACCTTTTTTTCTTTTTCTTTTTTGATCATATAAACATTTCACAATCCTTCAGGATAGGACCAAATCGAGAGATGTGACACCCCAGAAATACTTCCAGAATATTCAAAACTTTGGGGGGAAAACTGGAGTGATGTGTTCCTAAGATTTTATACCAAGAAATCTTTTTTTTTCGATTCGTTAGCCTGCAAGCTAAGCAATCAATAACTAACCGGACATGTTTTACCTTTACGGAATATCAGAAATTCACAAGTAACCAGCCCAACTTTGCTATAAAATGTTTATTTCCTTAACATTTCTAGCGATATCTTCTTCAGAATAAAAGACAACGGAAACCTTTAATTTCTCCTCTTCCGGTCGCCAACAACTTCACGTCCTATTTAATGTCATCTATTACACATGGAATTAGCCTATGCTAATGCTATAAAAACCTGTCACAATACGTTTCTGTATTATTAACTGCCTAACTAGCATATAACTGAGTTCAGCGTTGGAACGAAGTGTAATCAAAAAATGGAATTGAACAAATTTAAGAATGTGAAACATGGACATACAACAAACCAAACCGTTTCAATTTGGCTGATGTAACGGCTAATTGGGTAATGGTAAATGTAAAAATTATGAAAAAATCCTTCAGAAGAAAGGTAGGAGGGACGATAAGGCCACGTGACCTTTTGTACATTCACAGCCCCATGAAAGTTGTGATATCCACCCAAAACCCAAACTGGTACGAGAGTAGCCGCCAAGTTTCCAAAAAGGGTTGGCCTTTGAAAGTAGTGATGTCATTCAACCAGGGAAAGGCCGCCAAGGTTAATCCTATTGGCCAAGTTAATTGCACCGAATAATACTTTGGTCGTTAAATGAAAACTTGAAGATTGCTAATCTATAGGCTAATCTTGGCAATCTTGGGTACGGCAATCTTGGCTAAGTCGGTTAACAGTAAACACCTTGGCGGCCTTTCCCTGATTGAATGATATCACCACTTTCAAAGACCGACCCTTTTGGAAACTTGGCGGCTTCTCTTATACCAGTTTTGGTTTTTAGTCTCCCCAATTACTACATCTGTTTTCCGGTGTGCTGTTTTGCTTTTTTTTCACGAAGTTTCCTTTTTCGAGAAGCAGTTGATAGATCACTCGGCTCTTAACGGTAGGTCGTAAGTTCGAGTTTCCAATCGGGCAGTTTCTTTGCGTTTTGTTTCTTTCAGACAAGGCCAATTATTTTTGCTGACCGTCAGCTTCACTCATATTTTGATTTATTGTTTATTATTATTATTATTATTATGAAAATACTGTGATTTCCCCGTTAACAATCGCCCACGCTTTGATTAGATTTAGTTGGATCCAAGGTTAAGAGCCATAAAAGCCTAGATCCCGTTTGCATGAAAATATTCAACAGAATAAAGATTATCGAGATTCCCACTACTGATGTCAATAAAATACGATTATCGAGATTCCCACTACGGATGTCAATAAAATAGGATTATCGAGATTCCCATTACGGATGTAAATAGAATAGGATTATCGAGATTCCCACTACGGATGTGAATAAAATAGAATTATCGAGATTCCCACTACGGATGTCAATAGTATAGGATTATCGAGATTCCCACTACGGATGTCAATAAAGTAGGATTATCGAGATCCCACTACGGATGTCAATAAAATAAGATTATCGAGATTCCCACTACGGATGTCAATAGAATAGGATTATCGAGATTCCAACTGCTGACACTCACACAGACGAGTGATTTCCCGTTAGCAGTCGCCCAAGCTTTCATTAGATGTTAAGAGGTTAAGAGACATTGAGACCTAGATCCTGTTTGCATCAAAATCGTGTGACCGAAAAAAAGAACATGACGTCATCAGTACTGTGGCTCTTTGTTGAAAACACAGTTCGAATCATTACGTATACAGCCAATTCCATTTGACATACACACAAATAAACGGAAGAATGAAGGTTATCGAGATTCCCACTGCGACTTCAATAGAATTAGTAGTGGGAATCCCGGTAATCCGGCGACACACAAACAAACAAATATTACGATCTTAGCTATATAGATTGAGCCATCCCCGGTTTTATAGACTATACAGCATTGTTGTGATATCCGGTTTGCGTGAAAATACTATGACGTCACTATATCTGTAAGTTATTTTTTTGGGAAAATAAAAGGCTAGCATAATCATTATATATATAATTAGACAAGCTCCGCAACGCAGTCATCGGCAGCGCAGCAGCAATCTGTATCTGCAGCAGCTGCATACGATGCCATCTTCGCCATCTACCGATGGACGGCAAATTATAAGAGTAGCAGCAAAGACCCGCTGAGGTAGTAGCTGCGCCCAGAACGCAACGGCCAGCAGCGCGAACATACGATGCCATCTACCAACCGAACGGCAAATTAAATGGGGCGAGGTGGGGTGCGAGACTGGGGGGTGAGGGGAGCGAGACGACGCGGAATGAGCGAGCGAAGCGAGCGACTCCGCTAGTCACAAATTAATGTTCTGCGTACATAATTGCTGTTCGCTAATAAATTTCCGTGAAATGCGTATGCGCACGATACGATCTCACCTTTTGACGTCCTCAATTAATGAATTTTCTTAAATTTTTTTGGTCTTTTTTTTTTTATTAACAATAACAGTTAAATTAAGGGAGAGAAACTGAAATTAAGCAGATGCTAAAAAACATCAGTGAAGTGTTTAGAGTTTGTCATGGCGACTCTTCCAGCTGTTTGATCGTTGTAGAATTCACCACAGAACCAGGCAAAGCATTCCACGTACTGATGGAACACACAGTAAAACTTGATTTGCCAATGTCAGTTCTGAATGCTGGCTTCTTAAGCTTCTTTGTATGACCACGAGTAAAACCAACAGTGGAGAGTTCAAAAAAGGCGAGTTCAAGTTGTTAACCTGACACCAATACAAACGACCGGACAGAATGAAATGATTGATGTCCTCTGTGACATATTATTAAGCTGAGTGAATCGAGGGACTGTTGCACAGACAAATATCCGTAGATGACCGTCCAGGGAACCGCCCCCCCCCCCCCCCCCCACACCTCCTCCAAATAGTTAAGTTCGAGTCTTCGTATGAATTTTAACGACAGAGACACCGTCCGCCTCGAGTTGTAAAAAAAAGATGAATGAGCCCTCGTCGACAATTCGTCGCGTCTTTTTGAGTTATTCCTCTGTCGATAAAATTGTCGTTTTAATAAATGAACCTCTCAAAGATTAGACCTCAAAAAACGAAACACTCCCGTCTTCCCAATAAATCACTTCTTCGCTCATGGAATTTGGTTTGGCTGGTGACGGCCTGTTTTCGGCCGTGCGAGCGAAGCGAGAGAGGTCGAATACGCGACTGAAGTTGGATTTTGGGTGTCCGTCCGTGTGTGTGTGTCTGTTTAGGACATGATAACTTTCGTAATTTTGTTTCTGATTCGGTTGAAAATTCCTGCAAAGGTATCTTTGGTGAGTGAAACGCATGAGTTCGACGATGAAATTCCTACTCAAATATTCTCAAAGATATTTGGTTTTTTAGCCGATTTTCAGCATTGGCGGTAAGGGAGACCGATCCGTAGGACTAGTGGCCCTGAGCACTACGTGAACAAAAAAAATAAATTTCCCATAATATGCAACACTGAAAGAATAGTTCTTGGAGTCGTTTCGAACATTTGAAAACAACGAGGTTGTTTCTTTTATTATTTCTACAGGTGGTGGCAGAGTTACCAGATCCAGATGAGCTCGTAAAGAACGGTGTTGGATTCGTTCGCTTGCCTCAATTTGTTCGCTTCAGCTTGTTCTCATATTCTATGATTGCTGTTGAAGATGAAAATGAAAATACAGAAATTAAATTAACGTATTACAGCATCTATCGCTCGACCGAGGAACTGCGATCAACGCCTGGTTTAATCTCCTGCAGACTTATGTCTTTACCTTTTTCATAGCAAAATCTATTGAAATCCCGCACACGGCTGTCAAACAACGGCTGTAGAGCCAAGCAACGACTTTGTTCAGACCTTTTCCAGTGGTAGTCAAGTGGACTTTAAAGAATACGGCAAATTCAAACATCGTTGCGTTCTTGTATCTAATAGTCTTTCTCGACATACTTCAATAAAATAATAACATTTGATCGTCGCATTTAACCACTACAGGAAGACACACAACCATTAAAAACGAAAAGATTTCGTTAACAACACACATATTATCTTCATTAAAAAAACTCTCGACGCCGTTTTGCATGAATGAAAAGGCCTACTCTTGAACCCAGTTCTCCGTTAGCTGCCTCTCACGAAATTAAAACGTCAGGTAAACAAAATTAGGCCTAAAAGTTGAAAATTTGGCCTAAAATCACGGCGACGTGATCGTGGTTGCGTAAATGAATAGGCCTACTTTCGAACCCAATTCTCCGTGAGCTGCTACTTACGAAATTAAAACACCGCGTAAAAATTAGGTCCAAAAGCTGACAATTACGCCTAAAATCCAAAACTAGGCCTAACAAGCTAATACATTTTTAACCGGCAATTATTTTAGACAATAGAGATCGTTGTTACAGTGCGTGATAAAGGCGTGCGCCTCATCATTTTCGTTGAAAAAGTGGCGTAGTGGCGGAGGTGTACAGAAGACAGGTTGCGACAAGGTAGTCGCTGCAACCGGTTGTTTGTGTATACAACTGAGGGTGGGCTGATTTAGGAAAACAGCCCATTTCAACCTGATAGGGACAGAATTGCTAGTTAGACCAGTCGCATGTAGGAAAGCATCAGATGTATCACTTACGATGCTTAGGAATTATTTTACGGAGAAGAAGGCTGTCAACAAGCAAGGTTTCCTAACATCTTATAAAGGCTTAACCCTTACTTCGGTGTTGAATGGGAACGTTGTCGTCCAAAATGCTCTAAAACTGCCATTAGGGGCGCTGAAAACACACCACTCATAACATCGACTTGTGTTAGTATAAACTAGGATTGTTCTCATTATTAGAGTACCCGGTGTGGTAGCATTTAACAAACACTAGGCCCATTTTACGGTAAGGTAAAGGCAACTGTCCTTGAAATTTCCAGACTGTTTATTGCTACGTGAAAGGCTTGTTAAGTAATACCTTTTTAATGAGAAAAGAAAATGCCGTGTAGCGCAATATACCGTACAATACACACCTACCTTTGTTCTTCGTCCGTGTAAAATTCATGAACTTAAACCTCTGGGGTACTTGTTTTGACGTCGAGAGAACTGAGAGGTACTTAGCATCAAGCTATTTTTGTTAAACTTTAATAATTTAGCAGCAATACAATGTTTCAACCTTGAAATCCGCTTATAACGCGTTACGCGCACCTTCTACAGTCAGTTCGCACGCTAAAGCAGTGGGTTTTTTTTTTATGGTGTGCTCGCAGCGCAATGGTGGCAGAAGTTGAAGTTAAGCGGATGACGCGTCGAATTTGTATGGCAAAGCCTGTATAACATATTAGGAAGCCGTGCAACAGGGCTGATGACAGACAAGGACACCACAATCGGATGATGAAAACGACTTTTCATTTTCGGCTTCTTTGACTTTGTTTGGCCCTTGTTCACCTAAATAGCACAGCAACGCCCTAACAATTAATGTACTGCAAATAAAAAAGTAAAAAGTACTAAAAAGTAAAATTTGAAATTCACTCAAACGCCAAAACGGAAATTTGCCCTAGTTAAGTTTATCCACCCAAAACCAAAACTGGTATAAGGAAAGATCCATATTTCCCTAAAGGGTCGGCCTTTGAAAGCAGTGATATCATTCAACCAAGGAAAGGCCGCCAAGGTTAAACCTATCAGCCAAGTTAATCTCACCTACTGATAGTTCGAATGTTAAATGACAACTAGAACATTGCTACAAGCTGTAGCAATCTTCAAGTTTTCATTTAACGTCCAAAGTATTAGTTGGTGCGATTAACTAGGCTAATAAGATTATCTTTCCCTGGTTGCGTAGTGAATATTCGCTCATGCTAAATTAGGCCTAATTACACAAATAAATGTCTTTTTACTCAATAAACAAGCCACGTGCCTTTTTATTTAGTGAGTGTAAAGTTGGTGCGCCCACGTGCACCAGAGAGCAAACAGTAAAGCTAAGCCTAACGACATCACGGGCGATTTTTTCTATATATCGACCGTTTTGAAACGCAGATTTTGAATCATTAGATTGGCGCCGGCTAGTAACAGTGATATCGTTAACCTTGACCGCTTGCTCCCTGGTGCACGTCGACGCACCAACTTTACACTCGATAATTAAGGAGGCACGTGGCTCGTTTGGTTGAGTAAAAAGAAATTTCTTTGCTCAATCCTTCACTTGTTGAAATCAAGTGCTACAGAGAACTAAATAACGGCAGACGGCGCTACATGCTGCAACATGTCATTGGGTGAATAGACACCTTTAATTGCAAGTTGCACCATCCAGGAGTTGCCAACACACTATTTCTGTACTTCCTAGCATATAGCGAAATTACCCATGAGGTGAGTTTACTAACCAGAGTTTACTAACCATTTCCGAGTAACAAAGTTTGACGTTTGATGCAGAAGGGTAGCGTATAAACTGGTTGCTTGAACAGGAGCGAACAAATATTGTATTTAAACAAGAGAGCGTAAACGCAAGCATATAAACAACCACGCACAAACTGGTTGTTTGAACGGAAGCGAACAAATATGGTGCTTGAACAAGAAAGCACTAACAGGAACGCAACCAATACTGTATGAACAAAGCACACAAACTGGTTGTCTGAACGGGAGTCAGTAACAGGGTGTTTGAACAAGAGTGTTTAAACACAGCTTAAAACGATAGTATACAAACACAACCACACCAACTCGTTGTTTGAACGGGTGCGCATACACTGGGTATTTGAATGGGAATTCATGAAGAGGACATTTGGAAACGAAACAAAAAATAAACAAAAACATACAAACTGATTGTTTGAACAAAAGCGAATGGTTAGGGCACTTGAACGAGAGCGTTTAAACACGAGTGGATAAACAATAGCATACAAACCAAAGCTAATGTTCAAGCCGGTCGTTTGAAACAGAAAACTACCAGAAAACCACCAGCCCAAACAGAAAACGATTGCAATCAATTCCTGGTCAAGGTGAGACTTAAAATAATTCAGGTAAGGAGCAGCAATGACCTCTGTTGGTAAAGAATTCCAAAGAGGAACGACCCTCTGTGTGAAAAAACGTGGTCGAAAGTTGAGTCAAGACTTGTTTCTGAGTAGCGTGAAATTATGGCCTCTGGATCTAATGGATGAAATTCGGAAAAACAGCATACGGTCCCCACGATTAAGTCTTTTTTCGACTTCTGGAGGTTTCGTGATCGAAGGTGGGGGAGGCGTGCCAGTTGCTGAAAAGGTTTGCACCATACCGTAAGATGACGCTGGCATGATCCAAGACCTGAAATGTGTGAAGCGTAGTATTGAAGCGTAGTGTGAAGCGTGGTCTGACAATCTATGAACAATATTCCATGTTGTTTGAACAAGAGAATATTAACAGGCGCGAGTAAATATGGTGTTTGAACAAGAGAGCATTAACTGGAGTGAAGAAATAT
>JAHWFP010102735.1:87896-105566 GCA_023313725.1 Lithobius niger | reverse complement strand
AAACATAAGCACACAAATTTGCCTTTGAACTAGAATGCATAAGACGGAGAGTAAACACAGGCGAATAAACAAGCATACAAGCTAGGTGTTTGAACAGGCGCAAATAAACAGGGCGTTTTAACAAGAGAGTAAAAACTTGAGCATCCTGAATATGAAAAACCCCTAAGGTTCTTGATTTTGTTAATCCTTGGTTGAAAGGAGTTGCCGTCTAAACACGAAGTTATTTTCCACACTGTACCCTACAATTTAAGTTGTTTACGATCACAACCGTGTGCCGTTCTCTCTAAAACAACGAAATTTAGGTCACACAACATGTATTTTCGTTTGACAGTTTTTTTCCACTTTTTTTGGAGGGGGGGGGAGGAGGGGTTCAAGTGCCTAGTTCCGCGAATTTTACGACTGGAAAGAGTAGCCATTTTGGAGATAAGTGCTTCTCCAATCTAAATGGATCCCATGAGTCTTAAGAAAAGGGGTCGATACGAACCCCCCCCCCCCCCCCCCCACCATACCACTCCCCTTTCCACTCAAGCATCACGTCGCCTCTAATTTACCAGCAGTAAACCTTATTAAGTAAATTAGCGTTAGCCTCATTAAGCGATAAAACTGCGGCTTTACAGCGGATGAAGTTAGGGGAAGCTTAGAAAAGTGTTGCCCGAACCAAAACGGTTCTGGTATTCTCAAACTTATCCTCGAGTGGTTTTTGTTTTTTAGGCCTTTGCCCTAAAGTGCGCTTTCCTCACCCCCACCTTGTGGTAGGGTGGGGGTGGGGGTGAGACGGAGGGAGGAGTGGAAGAAGAGCGTTGGGTGCGTTAACGTGGTTTCGACGGTTTGTTCCAGATTTACCCCATATAGGGGATTTTCTATCAGTACATTATTGAGTTCTAAGGCCACAATTGCTTTACCGAGCAGGAGTTGTTGCGGAAACAATAACAACAATAATAATAATAATAATGTTCTTCATTGTTCTGCATTACAGTTACAGTTCGCGTTATACAATATGCACGAAATTCTAAATGAATTTGTGTGTGCATGGTTAATAAGTATTCAAGTAATTAAATATATATATATATGTATACATATATTAACAATAAAACAGAATAATATTATCCAATTAATGTCATTTTATGTATACTTAGTACATAGTAAAATATGTTATCAATATTTTGATACTTTTTTTAGTTCATTAGGAGCCAATTTTTTATATCTTTTTTCACCTTGTATGTGTTTTTAATGTTTCTTAGTTCTTCTGGTAGCGTGTTAAATATGTTGTGTGGGATTAAAAATGCCAAATTCCTCTTTCCATAGGAGTTTTGCCATGCTGGTTCAAGTAGCCACTTGTTGTTATTTCGTACTGGTCTGGCAATAGGATATTTAAAATCATCATTAAAGTAATTTTGCGTTAAAATATTAAAATCGAACATTTGTTTAAAAGTAAAGAATTTTTGCTCCTTCTGTAGCGTTTTAGCATTTTTGTTTTGGTTTCCATCGTTGAATAACATTTTAATTGATTTGTTTAGAATAGTCTGTAAGCGATTAATTAAGCCTGGAGAGGTAGATCCATAGATATTACAAACATAACGGCAGATAGAGATTGTTAGATATTCCAACAGTTGTTTTTTAGTTTTATTATTTAACATATAGCCTAACGTATTTGATAATAAATTGGAAGAACCTTCCTAAGTCTGATAATAAGGTTGTCAATATGCTAATAAAATTTCCAATTACTGTCAATCTCAATCCAATCAATGTCAATGTGAATAATAAAAATAATAATCTACATCATTAAAATCATACGATGTGCGTGCGTGCGTGCGTGCGTGCGTGTTTGTACCTCTACTCCTCCGGAACCAAAGCACCCACAAAGATGGGAATAGGACCAAACGAAAGATAATTAAATTGCGCTTTTAATAGGCCTATTTTTATCGCTATAACTTGATATTATCACCCTCAAATATACGAAAAACCCTGAAAAAATAACGTCAAAGTTTTTTTAAACCCTCTTGATGATTGTTTATGGCGTCATAGTTTGTTCATGAAAACCTCCTCGAGCGAAGAGAGATGAACTGGAGAAGAATGCACGGACAACGTATTTCGCAACACACCACATATACATCTTAAAATTGGTTTTGTATTAATTGACTTGATGCAGGGAAAAATCAAAACAATAGATTTGGTTTTAAAACGGTGTTTGCGCTGATTGAGTGAGCGAAGCGGACGAAAATCAGCGTTTGTCACCAGAAACAGTGCTTTTCTGATAAATTGCTTGATCTTAACTTTTTGCTCGACTCCTTGGACGTAAAAAAATAATACTGACCTTCTCTCGAGATAACCAATATCTCATACTACACTCTTATAATTTGCTCGATCGTTTTTTATGTGGAAGGTCTGTGTCATAAGTGTTGCAGCGAGAAATCTCCTCGAGCGCAGCGAGACGACGCGGAATGAGCGAGCGAAGCGAGCGACTCCGCTAGTAATAATAATAATAATACTTTATTGCTTTTTTTTGGTACTCGAAATTCAATGAACTTGTGTGAGAAGCAACATACAAAACAATAACTAATCTATACAATTACATTGTTGAACAATTCAAATATTATATAATGTAACATTAGTTACTTAACACACTGTCATTTATTTTAATTTTACATTTCGTTCAATTCTCATCATTAATTAATAAAAATGTTTTTAGTTGAGGCTTCAATTTCATAATGCTGTCGTGATTTAATAGCACATCTGGTAATTTATTGAAAATCTGAGGAATATAGTATTGGTTGTTTCTTAATCCATATTTTGTTATTCCATCGTGGTAACTTATACTTTTGTGAATATTTTCCGAGTCTTTTTTTGTTTTTCATGGTTTCGAGTTTTATATAAATTTGTGAAATAGTTGTTCTTATTATTGTTTGATTTCTCAGTTTTGCTATTGTTAAGATTTCATTTATTTTATTTTATTTTATGTTGTCTGATGCGAAACCATAAATTTCGATTTCGTTTAATAACAATAATAATAATAATAATTTATTTCAAACAAGTTTGTACATCTTGTGGCCTGAGTCTAGAAGACTGTGTGTACTTTTTAGAAAAATACAATATTCCAAAAATTAATGACAGATGTGGTGTTTTACCAACAATATTAAAGTATCAATCTAACACCTTTTGTAAAAATGCATAATAATTTACCAACAATGGCTTATCTATCCATCTTAAGAATCACTTCATTGTAAAGTACGCAAGCTTTAGTTCTTAGCTTTAGTTTAGCTTTAGTTCTTTTAGTTCTTAGGGCTTCGTCGGGCAGATGACCGGGTGCGGTTAACGCTCGCTAAAATCCTTTGACCCTTTTTTTTTTTTTAGTTCTTTTAATAGGGAAGCATTAGTTTTAACATTATGCAGCTTTACAGGTAACTTGTTGAGTAAGGAAGGGGGAATGAAATTTAGCCTTATTTTACGATATGAGTTTCGAAAATGAGGGGTGATCAGCCTATTTTTATTATTTCTGCAGGGTCTTTTCAAATGAGTATTTACGTTAAAATTCGTTTAATAATAATAATAATAAGAAGAAGAATAGAAATTTATTTCAAGACAGCACGAAACTATATTTGTATGTGCTGCATCACACAGGTGTAATTGCAAACATTATCACAAAACAAAATTAATAAAGCACTCATCTTTGTACCAAATTTATTTAGTAAAAGATCGTAATTGGTTTAATGGTAGACAATATTAAAAACAGGAATTTTTTTTTAAATATTAAAAATCAAACAATTAAAAAAACTTACAAAACAATGGAAAACTGGAATTCACCACCTTGTCATTACAGAATAATAACAATATTTGAATTTGTTAACACAGAAAAGTTTAAATTCATTAGGTAAAGAAGTAAAACTCAGTTTACGTACTTCATTAAAACCGTAATAATTTTCAATAAAAATATAGTAAACAATGCACAATCCGTGAATTAGTAAGCATTCAATCATAAAAATTTTCAATCACATTTTAAAATTACTAGTTAACAACTATAAAGTGATTTAAAGTGCGTTTATTTATTTTATTTTAATAATTTAAAAGCCAGTTTTTAATATCTCTTTTTAGTGTAGATATTTTATGTACGTTCCTCCTTAGATTACTTGGTAGCTGATTGGAAATATTTGGTACAAACATAATCTTGACATCTCTTTCCATAATTTATATCCATCATTCCATCATTTATCAACATTAAAAAAAATGTTGTATCTTTCAATATTTGCGTAGTGAAGAATTCTTGGTTACTTTGTTAACGATCATCGGTATGCATATCACCTTTATTCGTTTTTCCGCTGGAGGGGTGTTAACGAGTGCAGAAACTTTGAATTCCGTGTGTTCTGTGTTGAATATTTCACAAGCTTTATAAATATTTGAATTTCTAAATGATGAAAACGAAAGTGAATCTTAATTTCAGCTTTCCCAAAGCCTGATAAGTTGAGCCCCAGAAAAGCTAACCAGTTACAGAAAAGCACTAAAACTGTAAAAAACAATGACAAATAAATAAAAATAAAAACGAAACGTAAGTTTCAATTCCATGTATAATCTTTTCGTTTTTGTCGACGTTCCACAGAACAACAGTCTAACGAAAGTCTGTTTGTGAAGTCTCAGGTTATACGGTGTTCAATGTAGCATACATTACGAGTGTGTCTACGACAGACCTACTTATTTTAAAAGGCACCCAAAAATACTAAAATAAAAGGCAGAAATACGTTTTAAAAACAAAAAAACTGACGACAGAGACAGAAGCGCTTTTAGAAGGCAAAAAAAAATATATATAAATTTTTCTTTTGTCAGTGCCACGTCTGTTGCTTTTCCATTCCACCACCCACGACGCTTTGGTCAACCGGAAGTGCACCATATCACGCATCACGTGAATTCGAAAAGGAGGAAGAAGTTGGAGAAACGAAGAGTAAAAAAAAAAAAACAGGTCATAATACACAAAAGAAGAAAAGCGGTAAATAAAAAAATAGGCTTAAAAAAAATAACGAAAACGTTATCGATCAAGTTAGGTCAGAAGCAGAAACCCATCTCAATCCTGGAGGCATATCTTGTTGCGTGCTGCTTTCTGATGCGCCATATCTCTGTTGAAGCCGAAGTATTTTGATACGAATTTGGCCTCACTGCAGGATGATGAACTAGAGCCTAGGAAAAAATGTCACATTCTTCTGACGAGTGACATTGGATTCTTGAATTTATGAATTTATTGAAAATAATTGCCAGTTTCCGAAAGGGATTTATCAAAGCATATAATATAGCACACATAGAACTATACATATTACAAAAGTTCGTGGTCAGAACAACAACCATAAAATGACAATAATGCATCAACCAAATTACTAATAACAGCCTAAACTATAATTGTATACAATAAAAATACAAATTATCTACACATGTCTATTCGTCAAATTCATAAATGGTGTCACTATTAAAGAAGGCATCCAATTTATTAGTTTTTAATATTAAGATTGAAGGAGCCGAGACAATGTCTTCTGGTAGAGAATTCCAAAGTTCCAAAGTCTGTGGGCAAAGGAAGGAATTTCTGATTGCATGATAATTGAATATATTTGCCTGCACTACTTCAGAAAATACGTTTGGTAAGCAAACAGAACTACTGAACTTCTTGTACAGAGGAGACCTCCCCTTTGTAGGGACCGGCCATTATTCAAGTTCAGCAGGGGGGCGGGGCGGAGGATATGAAAGTATAACGCCATATTTTGCCCCCCTTCAAAACCCGGAGAAAATTCTGCCCCCCTCCTATAAATCATTGTCTAAAAATAATGTAACCCGCCCCCAAAAAATAAAAATGAGTATTGAGATTGTCTGCAGAAGATTTCTTGTAACCAAATTAAGAAAGTAGCACTCCGAGAAGTTATCACTAGTTGTAAGGAATCCGTTGTATAAATCATCGATGTTTCTTACACCCGTCTTGTCCTGCAGAAAGTGGCGGAAGTGTACAGAAGACGGTTGCGTATAGGTAGTCGCTGCAGCCGCTCTTTTTTTTTTAATGGTTGGTAGTTGGAGGTTGGTGTATACGTATCTGCCATGGAACTGTTTCTGTTGGTTGTGTAGTGACGTAGTGACGTAGGTATTCAGTGTGACGTAGTGTGACGTGCATCAAAAGGAAGAACGACTTTATAAGTTGATTGAACGAAAAGTGCCCTCTAACTAGGAAGGGAAAGTCGCAAAGACTTAAAAAATGTCACAATCTTTTAATTTTCGACCTTGGTTCGGGTCATGTTCACAAAAAAAGATAAAATACAATAAAAGAAAGAACAACAACCAGCTTGCGATTTCAGAAGGCAGCGATGTTAGAAATGACGCAATTTCCAATATGGCTACCTTCTGAAAGCAGCAGCTGGTTGTCTGCTTTCTTTGGTTGTATTTTACCTTTGGATCTATTCTGTATACATACTTTCTACCCATACCAATTTTGGAGAGTTAAAGGTACTCTCCGTCAGCCTGCCTTATAACAGCCACGCGCAGATCGCCACCGGCGCATATTACCATCGCACCGTTTTGCGAGAATCGGCGTATAACACAAGGCCAGCTGAGATAGTAGACGAAACAGCAACAACACAATGATTGTGTCATCACAAAGCGGAATTATTTTAGTATTTTGACATCATACTTTATGTTTTTAGGCTAGTATCTTATCATTTTTCTTCGGCGATCTACTGGCATATATAATTGCAATTTTTTCCGCATTGTCTTTTAGATTTTTGATCTCATGGTAATTATTACCAAACGATTAAAACTCTGTACATGGCGATACAGAGATCAAACGTCATGGTTATTGTAAGCCCGCAAAGGATCATATAATCGCGGGATGCTATTAAATTAGTTCCCAACATTCAAGAAAAAATCTCGTAGACGCCACATTTTAAAACGGATTTTTAAAGAGGGATTGACTAACCGTAAGTAAATAGACCTTTGGAAGTTTGGGTCCGTACTTGATGTGGAGGATAGAGAAAAATGGCGTTGGGAGGAATGTACCTTTAACAGTTCGAATCCCCGAGCTTGTCTTTTCCCTTGTGCACTTCTAGGCACTTCTAAGCTTCAAAGTTGAGTCGATCCAGCTAAACGAGCATTAGTTTTCGACTGAAGTCCTTTTGAGTAATCAGTTTTACGACCAAAGGGTCATGCTAGGAACCCAACACCGTTGCACAGTAGTTTGACGTGATTAAGACATTAACCCACCACGCAATGAAGTAAAGAAAAATTAATGGTGCACCGTCTTCACCCCTCGTCGTAAAATGAGACGGGCCAGCGAGGCACGGAGGGGGAAAAAAATAAACTCCGAACCGGGCTTTCCATTCTTTAAAAGTCATTGCGTCTGCAGAATGCAGACGTATAAACTATGAAACCCCGGACGCACAGCCAGGAAACGTTAGTCTAGTCCGCTCCAACGGTTATGTAAATCACCGCAAGGGGGCAACGGGTGACGTCAGAAACCCTGCGTCCTTTCTTTATTAATTACGCAGATGGTTCTGAAACATTATGAGGCAGAGATTTCTTTACGATTTTTGTTCTTTTGAAGTTCGTTCGTTCGTTTGTGAATGCGGGTGTCCGTGCTCTAGTGTTTTCCGTTATGGAGTGTTCTTTTTGTTGAGATAACTCATTAAAATTGCTTGGTTTGTTGTTGCGCTCTTGCTTGGTATTTTTTGGGTTGAAACAAGCCATGAAACCGAAGCGTGTCGCTCGTAAATTCATGGTTTTAAGAAGTGACAACGTAGCAAGTCGTCGGTCATTTGTGATGTGACCATGTTACTTATTTAAAGAGGAAGGGAACAGGGCTGTTGAGGAAAATAACGCGGCCGTTAATTGAATTATCTATCCTTAAAACACATTAAAATGCCAAAACGACGTGTGGTAGTGGTGTATGGGAGGTGGAGGTGCTCCGTCTAGCCTGGTCAGTACATGGCTTGGTACAGCACGTTGAAAACTTGGTGGCAGCCATTTTCATTATGGTATCGCCACTTTGATAGGCTGAAATTTGGCGGGTTCTTTCAAGTCTTGTGGGTTCTGTTTCTGATATGTAAAGTACGTATTAAATAAACGGTTATTTATTTATGTATTAATTATTTCGCAAACTGAGGCAAACTTCAACTAAAAGCTAGCACTTAAACAGGACGGAAAGCCGACGGTTCAACATTTAAGTCCAAAAGTCAACGTAAATAGGTTTGCATCTGTATGTATTTAACTCCTCTTGAGCTATGGGCTTTCCGTCTGATTAATCCTACTTTCACGTTTGATTTGTGTGTTCCATTCGTTTCACTTGGTGTGAGGCACGGCAAATAAGCGTCCCTCCAGTGGCGATTGGAAAGTGTATATGTATATATGCTCGTATTAAATGTTGCATATGGACGTTTTCTTTTGAAAAGGCCGTGTCAGTATGGCTCAGCGGTAGGACCTCAGTTTTCGGGTTTCAAAGCTATAGTGGGTTCGATTCCCCGCTCTGCCAAGTTAAGTTTTGTTTTCGCGCTGTTTACTTGTACTGTTTAAATTGGTTATTTAAATGTTATTTGATCAGCAAAATAGCTATGTGTTCTGATATCACTACCTGCAGCGGCCAAAGCATTTGGTGACTTGGAGAATTCCTTTACACTTGTGGGTTTTCGTCTGATATTATTTTTTTCCTAATAAACAGGAAAAAATTACTAATAAATTATCGTTATTAATTCTTGCGAATCCAAGCCTATCCTTTCATTGTTGCTAATTATTGTTTTCCTATTTTATTTGTTGCAGATATTTCTAAACATGGCACCATTGAAAAGTGAGGATTCCTTCGCTGTTTGCCGGTCACACAAACCGAGGTGCGGCAAACAAGAAAATTATTACTTGCAAGTCGTTCTCGAAGACATTAAATTGAAGAAACGTAAATCCCCATCAACCCTATCAACAGCTTATGGATTACTAACTTACGGCTAAAGCGATTTTAATGACAGTCTGTGGTGCACCTTGTCTCTAATCAGATTTCGCAAGTCGATCCAGAAACCAGACAAAGCGGTAGCACTTCAGTGAACTGTTTTATAGGTGAATCGATTATGGAGATTTGCAATGGGCCTAAAACGTTGGGCAATGCGTCGTAAAACTTTAAAACCACTGCGTTTAAATCCGATTTGAAACAACCAGCGACGTGAAACAATATATTTTTAATTAAGTGAAGTCAAAGAATCAAAATCCCAAGTGAGAAAAAAAAGAGGCCTACGCTTTATGAAACTCAAGAAATCGTGTGACATCCTCTTTAATAGTGACATTTCTCTGTTAAAGTGAGAGGTGATCAAATTTCACAAATGGTGCGTGCAAATTTCAAGCCCAATAATCGAATTTGTGGATTATTGCCCAACTCATTGATTTCTCCCATTGGAAACATGCCAAGTTTTGAATAAACTCTTGTTGCTGCGAAAATAGGCCATTTATAATTCCAGAGATTGTGCGCTAGCTTATATAACGTTGGGCGCTTGTAGTGACCACGATGACCTTCAGCTTGTTGACCCAATAATAACGCTATTTATCCCCCCAAGGTCACATTCTGGAAACTGTAAGCGGTTCGGTCGTTGTTATGGATCGGGGTCGACAGTTGTTAAACCTAGACGAAACTTCGAATAACGAAACGGCCAGTTCACCGACGTCGCCATCGTTTGACAATAATAATTATTTTAACGCTTCAGCGCTCGGTTCTACGAGTGTTTGGAAACACGTTTTAGCGACGACGCTTTCGACTCTGAGTAGCGGTGACAGCAGCGAGCAGCGAGGGACGCCGCTGTCGGTAACAGATTGGACACCAACATCTATTAATAACTCGACCGCACCGACCAATGACACGGCCGAATGGTTATTATCAACATCAGTGGTTGACAGTAGTGGAGACGCCGGAAATGGAAGCGATGTCGTCTCGTCCCTATCGCCTACTCAGGAAATGACGTCGCCGCTGTCGACCAATGACGTCATGTCCGCCCTGTTTTATGACAATCGTAGTGGCCTCGTTTTCGAACCGACTGCCGACCTCATCACCACGCTGTCGTCTGCTTCGAGAGCGGCAGTCACGGCGGCCACGACGCCGCTCACCCCATCTGGTGAAGAAGATTGGAATATCGACGCTACTTCCTCCTTTCTGTCTTCTTCCATCAACGGCTCCTCGTCGCCAGTTGGAGGCTTTATCTGGCCCGATGACGCAATCATCCACAACCCAACGCTCGGAGTCATCTTGGCCGTCTTCTGCGTTATTACTGTTTTCGGCAACGTCTTGGTGATGGTTGCCGTTGCTAGGGAGCGCTACCTGCACACCGTTACCAATTACTTCATCGTCTCCTTGGCGACGGCTGACTGTTTGGTAGGGGCTGTTGTGATGCCCTTTAGTGCCGTTCACGAAGTCATGAACAAGTTCTGGTTATTTGGAAGGGATTGGTGCGACTTGTGGCACTCCCTCGATGTCTTGGGTAGTTCCGCGTCCATCTTAAATTTGTGTGTCATTTCCCTAGACCGGTACTGGGCCATAACGGACCCTATGACTTACCCAAGTCGAATGACAACTCAACGGGCATGTTTTCTCATTGCCCTTGTTTGGGTGTGTTCGTCGTTAATATCTTTCCCCGCTATCGCTTGGTGGCGTAGAGTTGACCCCGGGCCGCCACCTCCGTATACGTGTAACTTCACCGATGATGTTGGTTATGTTGTGTTTTCGTCCATTATCAGCTTTTATGGACCCTTGTCCGTTATGTTGTTCACTTATTTTCGCATATACAGAGCCGCCGCAGCACAGACACGTTCTTTGAGACTGGGGACGAAACAAGTTCTGGCGTGCAACGGTGAAGAAGCGATGGAACTTACTTTGAGGATACACCGTGGTGGAGGCGGAGGTAGCGGGTCCGGTCACAGGAACACGCCGCCATTCCACAGCCACGACTCGGACTCGACGGATTTCCTAACAGCGGACGGTATCCCGTCGAGTTCTGTGAGAATCGTGCCCAAAAACTTAAAACATTTCTCCTTTAGTCGCAAGTTGGCGAAAATCGCCAAGGAGCAGAAAGCGGCGAAGACTCTCGGTATCGTCGTTGGGGTCTTCGTCCTCTGTTGGCTGCCCTTCTTCGTAACGAGCATCTTAACAGGGATCTGCCCCGATTATTGTATCTATGATCCGGTGGTTTACTCTGTGGTCACGTGGCTAGGCTGGATCAATTCGGGTATGAATCCAGTCATCTACGCCTGCTGGAGCAGGGACTTTCGACGGGCGTTCACCAAGATCTTGTGTGGATGTTGTCCCAGAGTGATGAATCAGCAGTACCGCCACAGGTTACGGGGTAAGGTGTGTCACGTGACCAGCACTCCCATCTCCTCCACCTGCAGTACTGACTGCGTAAAACTATGATGATACTCGTCACGTTTCGAGGAACAATTCTTACATTTGTAAACATCTCCGGTCAAGAAATTTGAAAACACAATCACATTTTTTTGTTGTTTTTTTGGCAATTCAGAGGCCTGATCTAAATATAAATGAATTATTTATTTTCTGCTGAAACCTTATAACTAACACGTTTTTGGTTTGAAGTTGGAGGCTTAAAAGGTGGGTTGCCGCCACACAAGT
This sequence comes from Lithobius niger, assembly GCA_023313725.1. NCBI lineage: Eukaryota > Metazoa > Arthropoda > Chilopoda > Lithobiomorpha > Lithobiidae > Lithobius > Lithobius niger. The sequence goes on along the minus strand of JAHWFP010102735.1, from coordinate 93,961 downwards.
TTGCAGCATCTAGCGCTATCTTCTTCTCTCTAGCTCTTGCTCGCAGCAAACAAAATAACACAAACAAACAAGCCACCTGCCTCCTTAATTATTGAGGAATACTTTGGTACGTCCTCGTGCTTCTGGGAGCAAGCTGTAAAGGTTAACGATATTACTGCCACTTGATGGCGCTGCGGTATTTTCTTTATATTCTACCGTGGCGCCATTCAGTGGGAGTAATTACGTAGACGTTTACAGCTTGCTCACAGATGCGCAAGGACGTGGCAAACATTTACTCAATAATGAAGGAGGCACGTGGTTTGTTTGTTGTGTTAAATGACAATTCTTTGAGCGTTCCTTTGCGCGTTGCGACGAAGCGCTAGACAGAACTAGATAGTGCTAAACCATGCGCAATGGCTGTTTGCTGTGACGTCACCATGAGTTAGCCAATGACGAACGAGAACAACGGCTGTTTGGCCGTCTGATTGGACTAGCCCAGTCACGTGATACGCACGTCACAGCAAACAGCCATGGCGCGTATATGGATGCTGCAGACTTCCATTTCGTGGCAACCCGCTTTTAACTGCGTAGATTGGAAAATGAAAGGGCCCTTTGAGGCAAGGCAGATGAACTTTGGAAGAATGAGGAGCCATTTAAATTGTCCCACCATTCTTCTAAAAAAAAATCGTGGAACTGACAACTAACTGTACGGAAAATTCCAGGGAGGAGTTACACTTGAATACCTGTGAAACCAAAGCCATGACGGCGATCTGTCGTCTTTTTTTCTTTTGTTTTTATTTTGTCTCAAATTTATGCTCGTCGACTCACGTTTGAAGTAGCTTGAATTCAACTGGGGGGGGGGGGGGGGGGGCATTTCTTATTATAGCAGGCTGAGGTATTTTCCAGAAGAGGCCAGAATTATCCCACTGTTTCTGACAGACCGTGGCAGTCTCTCATCCCGTGCAGAATCGGTATTATCTGCATTACCTGTGCAGAATTTAACAAAGAAATTTAATGATAGATGGCCGTACATCTATGAAAAGTTACCATTTTCGTTCCACGAATTTCCATGCGCGGATTTTTAACAATTCGCCTTAAAAAGTTATAAAATTCAGTCCCAGAAAGCAGAGTATAATTTTCGAGACTTAAGGAGTTTTTTTTTTGTAAATGGATTCTTAAGCTTGGTGACAAATACTAGTGACAAACACTTGTACCAACAATTTTGTCACTTTCATTTGAATCTTCGAAGAATCCCAGGAATGAGAAGTTTTAATTTAATTTAACTTTCTTATGAAGAAAAACTTTGCAACAGGACGAGGAAGGGCCAACAAGATCACTGATACCAATCCTTATAGTTTCAATTAAAAAAAAAAATTATGTACATGTGACATATTTTGTTATAAATGGTTTCTGTTTCTATAGTCTCATTTTAAAAATATTAAGGGTTGGAGCTGTAACAACCTCTGCTGGCTGCACGTTCCAAATTTTCACCACACGATTTGAGAAGAAAATCTTTCTACACTCTCTTGAAAATGGGAACATCGATAATTTGAGAGGGTGACCCCTGGTAACGTTATACGAATTTAACGGAAAAAGTGTCGATAATTAACCTCGTATCGGTCACGCAGTAAAAAGTACGTTAAGGCAAGGTCACACACACTTCAGTCTGCATAATTCCAGTGTGTTTGCTCCGAAGATTCCTAGTAATTCTCATGATCAATGTCCTTGGCAAGACGAGGCGACCAAATAGGGCTTGCATATTCCGCATATTTAGACAGGTAAGGCTATTTTCCATCGGTTGACGGATTACAGTGACCGTCTTGGCGAATTTATGCACTACAAAATAGACCCTCCTAACAGATTTTAGACCAGATTTTAGACCTACTGTGAAAATGTGTGTACAATTAAATACGGCTTGAAAGCTGCTAAAAAAATCAAGTTGTGGAAAATCAGAATTTCAATGCCAGCCAACTGACGTTCAGGCAGTAGTAGCTGATTTTATTTTATCTTCGAAGTGAGTCAGTAAACGTAAATGTAGTCAAGACTGCAGAGGAAGCTGCGGAAAATGCAAATGAGCAATTTGTCAATTCTGAATCAAGCCCACTTCGAATGAAAAATGAAAGAGTAGAAAATCTAGAGAAGGGAAAAAATCCATTAGTTCACTTGATGTTATTGGGTTAGATATTTTTTTTTAAATGGTGAAATTTTTTTAACATTTTATCGGTTTTAACTGTGAGGGGGAAAAAATGTGAAAAAAGAATTTGAATATGGTAACGTGCCTGAAGCTGCGATTCTTGTGTGATGCGAGCTCAGTTGGTACAAAAATCTGGGATGGTGTGATGATGGTTCGAGTCCGGGTAAGGATCGTATTTTTTAATATTTGTTTCAAAATTTCTACTGCTTGGTCTTCATTTACTTCTGATAAGACTGATAAAAAAAATTACAGTGGGTTTTCCTTCCATGGATATTTTTCCATTGGATTTTTTAATTTTTTTTTATTGTATTTCCTCTGGATTTTTTCTTTGGATTTTTTCTTTGAATTTTTTTTTTCCGTTTACCGATGAGACTACCTCTATACCAGTCGTTGTTTTTGCGTTTATGGGTTCTGCAATAATGAAGAAAAATTGTAAAGTGAAAAAGGTGATGATTTTTTTAAAATCTCTAACTGAATTGCCAAAAAAAAAAAACAAGTCTAACACTACGTTCGGTGATCACATAGACAATGCTGACATCTAATTTGAGGTATTTTGCAGTTGTCAAAATCGACGACGTACGTAGCCTTCTATGTAGCAAATCAATAACTGAAAATTTCTTTGATATGCTTTTCAAGTTAAAGCCCGCATTCTGCTATAAGTCCATGTAAACCTGCAAATTGTTAGCACCAATCACACCCCGTTGTTTTTATATACGGGACTTCAGGGCCGTTGGTTTGCTATAGTGACTAACTACTACCTGAATTAAACACGATGGAAAAGTCAAATGGGCATGAGAAGGGTTAAATAAATACGGATGCATACCTATTTACGTTGCCTTTTGGACTTAAATGTCAGACTGCTTCAACCGGGAATTGAACCCACGACCTTTGAAACCAAATCTTGAGGTCCCGCCGCCTCAGTGTGGCTCAGTGGTAGGATTCGGCATTTGGTTTCAAAGGTTGTGGGATCAATTTCCCGCTCAGGCAGTCTGACATTTAAGTGCAAAAGGCAACGGAAATAGGTTTGCATCCGTATTTATTTTTATTGCCTGAACTTGTAAGTCGTGTGAAGGCCATTTGACAATGTAAAGCTGGTGACCTTCATAATACATGCAGAAAACCATAAACCAACGTAAGAACAAAAATCAGAATGATAAATATCGGAACAGAATTGCAGGATTTACAAGTGATCACAGTTAGCAGCGTAAACTGTCCTGCAGTAAGCTGGGGCACGCAGGTTAAGACTACTTAAAGGCTTAAAGGCCGATGGCATACTTACTTTCCTGCATGCCCTGGTGTTTATGCTGCTAACTTTGTTCGTCTGTAAATCCTGTAATTCTCTTCGGATTGTCGATTTTTCTGTTCGATTTTTTTTGCTTTAACGTTGGTTAAAGGTACATTCCTCCCAATGTCATTTTTCTCGACCCTCCACATCAAGTATACAGCCCAAAAGTTCGATTTTTTTTACCGTTAATCACTCCCTTGCTAAAAATCCGCTAGAGATGGAATATGAAGCCTTGCCTACAACATGGACACTGCCATGTCCTACGGGAGTGTGTATATGTTAATTCTTTCCTGTACGTACGTATAAGTCACCTTACCGGTTAACACTATACACAAATGAGGTACTGGTTGGTGCATAACACTAAATAAATGGAGGCACCTCAAAAAGGTTCGGTGCGTTTCAGAGTACAGCACCAAGCCAACGAAAACAAAACCGGAGTGCTGTGTAGTACATGCCAATTAAAAAAAGTAAAAAGCCAATAGGTGCACAAGTATACAACAAAAATGCGACGTTTCGAGTTTTTTTCAAGCACTAGGCTAAAAGCCAAAACATGTAAAAATCACCCGGCGAACCCACAAAGCACAACCAAAGCATACAATTTTAAAAACTAAAAATTAACCTAAGCCAGGGTGAATGAACCCTGGTTTTACCCTAGCTTAGGTTCATTTTTAGTTTTAAAATTCTATGCGCTGGTAAGGCTTTGTGCTTTCTCCCAGTGTTTTTTTTTTACATGTTTTGAATTTTAGCCTAGTGCTTGAAAAAGAGTCGTATCCGACTCGAAACGTCGCATTTTTATTGTATACTTTTGCGCCTTATTGGTTTTTTTACTTTTGTAATCACTGTTTTGATGTTTTTTTTTCGTAACTAGTATATGCCAACTCAACGAGAGAAAATTCCAGTCACTGCTCAAGTTTTCGTCAAGATAATTTAGAAACTTCACCCAGTTCTCCATGGCCTGGGAAGAAAGGATGATGGTTGATGAGACCTTGGACTAATTGCTTTCCTCAAAAGGAATTTTCCCCTCTTTGTTTTACCGCCGTCCCTATTTTAATCCAAAATCCCCTGAATGAAAGACCATGTCAGCAACGGTAGAAAGTTCAATAAAATATTAATAGTCGGGATTTAAGACTTGTGGTTTGGTAGAGGCTCCATCTCTTGACGTCAAGTGGCGAATTCGCAAAATTGCTGAGGTTTACAAAGTCTGTCAACAGATGCCGAAACGTAGCAAAGCTCATATAATATAATTTTTTTGTTTCGCAGTGAAAGATACAGAGCCCAACTTTTATACGTCGGCCTTTGGTTAACCTCACATCAAAGAAACTTTCACAAGACTAGCTGCCCCCCCCCCCCCTCGGCGTAACATACGCCAGTTTCCCGCATGCGTGACCAAAATACTTTATTCGTCCCTTCCTGCCATCCTTTCTGCCACCCTCCGCAATCCCCCCATTGTGTGGACTGAATCCCCCACCCCGTTCCTGCTCCCCCCGCCCCACTTGGAACCCCTGGAGTTTGGTGTTCTTTGGGAAGTAAATAGAGTTTTCTTTGGAGGGTGTCACTGTTATTCTGAGTGTGGCTGAATTGCTTGTTTCTCCATTTTGACACCAAGCCCGAACAATGATCGTGCATGCAGTGATTGTTACCAACTTTGAAACTATTCAACACGGCTCTAATAGTCGGCATTATTGAAGCAATAGTTCGTTTGTTACTGGTTGTTACAGAGCACATCCGTTCACATTGTCGGTCGCTCGCCTTTTTTTCTTTGCTACCGTGCCAAGAATGTATCTGCTCGACCTCTTGCAGATTGTTACTGGGCATAATTGAACTTCCGTCTTACTCTTAGTCTACAAAATGGCGTCTTGCAAGGATTTTAGGGATCGATCATTATTTATGGCCCGGGGGAGGGGAGGCAGGAGGAAATGAAAATGTCACCACCAAGTTTTCGATGTCCACCCCTTCGAAACCTTGAAAAAATCTTGACCCCTCCACTCAAGATCCAAAAATAACGTAATCCCCCCCCCCCCCACACACGCACAAAAAAAACGCCCTTTTCGTATACCTATTGAGACTGTCTGCAGATGATGCCAGTAGCATAGATAGTGCTGTAGCTAAATTAAGTAAGTAGCTCTCCTCACCGACAATTACCTTTACTTGTAAGGAACGTGTCTCGGTTTTAACGAAATGACATGTTGGGTTAAAAATGTTCTACATGATGTTCCTTACGCCCATCTCTTGTCGAGATTCATACAATAAGGATGATGAACACACTGTTTACCTGTATGCCCATATCCGTAACATAGTCAGCACCTAAAATATAGACAAATCCAAGAAACCAGGTACCAAGGCTTTTCTACAAAGTTCTTTGTAAAAACTATACTTGCATTAATTGTACTAATCGTTTGAAAACCTTGTAAACACTCATATCAGGGGTCCCAAAAGCTGAGGTGTTTTTAGCAGTTTTGGCTGCTGAAAGTGCCATTTTGGAGGTCCAAAATGACTTTTTCACCCAGTTGATCAGTGTGTTTTTGACCCCCCTTTCCTCTGGATTGGACGTGAAAATGTTTGCCTGGGGCGGGGGGGGGGGGGGGGGGGGGGGGGGGGGGGGGGGGG
>JAHWFP010102735.1:71691-84518 GCA_023313725.1 Lithobius niger | reverse complement strand
GTCGTGATATCAATCGCCAAGCTCTTTCGCCAAGCTAATCCCACCGAGTAATAGTTCGAACGTTAAATGAAATATCTGAAAATTGCTTACTGGGCAATTTTCAATTAATTAATTTAACGTTTGAAGTCTTAGTCAGTGGGATTAGCTTGGCGAAAGAGCTTGGCGTTTGATATCACGACTTAACACGGCCGAAAAGCTTGGCGGGAGTCCTTAAGTTTTGTTTTGGGGTAGATATCAGATCTTTTTGGTCCAAATTAACGAAATCCATTTGTTTTTCTTAGCGATTATGAGATGGAAACACCAATTTAGTTTTTTGGTCCATATTTTTTTTTTGCTGACTTTCGTTTCATTTTCAGGACAGCAGTATCTCCTTACAAACGCAGATTTTCTATTTCTTATTAAGCACGGATTTTTTTTTATGTTCAGTTTGGCATTGTTGCATAATAACAATGTTTAAAATAATGTAAAACAATCAATTTGGTCGTTTGGAGCTCCCTAACCCCTGAACCACTTGACCAATTAGAAAGGTCCATATGAAAAGGGCACATCTACAGAGCAATACCTGTATAATTAGCTAAAAACCAGCTTTATTCACCGGATGAAAGAATTTATTTTCGTGATACAAAAACAAGCGTTAGCAAGTAGTAAGTAAATTAGGCAAATACCAATGTTATTCACGTCGTTTTTTCAACAAGAAAACTGTAAGTTGTATCCTTAATAGTGACTTTTATGTTGTCAGGCGACCAAAATCTCCCGATTAAACAAGTTTCAGCCTTTTCTGTCGCATTGTTATTTATCCTCAGATGGCTGAAAACAGCCAAACTCCCTTTGCTGTAAAGACACAACGTGTCGAGTGGTCGCCATGCTCTATACATACAAATTATCTGGATGTTATCGTTTTGTCTTGGCGGGTGACACACTCGCGTGTGTCTTGATTTGCACAAACCAATATGGAAGTAACTCCTTTAATCTTCAGTCTACGTCTTGCAACTGGCGTTTGTTGATTGGCATTGTTGCAAAATAACAATGTTTAAAACAATATAAAACAATCAATCTGGTCGTTTGAAGCTCCTTAACCCCTGAAACACTTGACCATTGGAAAAGGCCTTACGGAAATGGCATATCTACGAAGCAATACCTGTTAAATGAGTTAAGAACCAGCTTTCTCGGGTAAATAGTTTGATCTGTAGAGAGCGTAGTAGAAACATCGTGTCAACAAGAAGTAAGAAAAAAAAAGCCAAAAATGAAAATTGCGATTCCAGCTCAAGTCCAGCTCTGTGATGTGACAAATCTGAAATTAATAAAAGTTCGTACACATGTTCACCAAGTTTCCAATAAAGCTTGTACACTAAATTTGAGTGGAAAATATTGAAAGACAGAAGAAAAATAAAGCACCGAAATTTAGGCTTTAACATGGGAGGTTGAGGCCAAACCTTCCAGTAAAGGCTGATTTCCCATAGCCTTTACTAAAGGCCAACCCATTAGCCTTTACTAATGGGTTGAATTTGTCCATTAATGGTTTTCATCCATTAACCCCTTGATGTATTGGTTGCATTTATTCATCAATGGTTTTCAAAATTGGCATGAAGCTTTAGGTATACTATTTATTGTTATTTATTAAAGAAACGGCATTATGCAAGCAGCATTACAGATACTTTCATATAGTAAGTGAAAAACTGTTAAATGTAAGAACAAGAAAAGAGCTGCTTGGGGTTTCTCAGGAAACCTGAGTGAAACGAGCGGGGAACAGCCGAACAGTGTTAGGGGTTTGGTCTATGAGTCGAGAGGATGCAAGATCGGATCGCATTGCCAACCTGCGTAAACAAAGGACTTTTAGAGAACCCCGCTGAGCATAGAATCCCTTTTACGTTAACCCTATTTGGTTGGAATTAGCGCCAAGCAACAAAAACAGGCCACGCTGCCGCGACCGCATTACGGTTCACACGTTCACTTCTTCACACAAATATTCACTGAAATTACTAACACAACTCAATATACAAGCACCATCTTAAGTAATTTTCTCTTTAACGTCGAAAAATTGATTACGTGAGCAGATGCCGTCACGAAGCGCGGCACGCGCAGCTTTGAGTAATGATGTTCGAGATTAATCTCGCGTAGAGACTTACAACAACACATTCAAGCTCCCCCTCTCCCCTCCCCCAACCCCCCGCCCCCCACCCCAAAAAAATTCCTTTCCGATAACCTTTTTTATTTAGTAGAAGAAGGAAGTAGGAGGATAGAATGGCGTTATTTGCAGTCAACACATAAACGCACTTTTACGCCCGTTTGCGCTATTAAATCACAGTTAATTAACAACTCGCACCGTTAATTGCGAGTAATCATCCTGTCATGTCTTAATTTGTACGACCACCAATAAACGAAGGTAGTAAATTAAAAATTAATTTTTAAATTTTTTAAATTTTTACTTTGGCTTTTGCGAACCCGCTGTTATGGGCATAACAAAAGAGGAAGGGCCGTAAAAGGGAGTCATGGGGAAGCCCACAAATTAGTTTGCAGTAACGTTAGGTTGTGAAATGTTTCTTGGTTGTTGGTTGGGAGGAGGGTGATGGGGGGGGGGAGGGGGGGGGCGGGCGAGAGAAGCTTTCAAAGGTAAAATAGGGTGCGTGTTAACAAGCAAATTTGCGGTAGAGCAATAATTTATCTTAGCAATTAGCGACCCTGATGTCACGTGTGAAATAATAATTCGCGAACGTAAGCTATCTCTTTAAAAGATAAATAATTACCCAATTATATTTTTTCTCCGGTTCGCCATTTTGAGAGTCTGTAGTTTTCGTTAGGAAATTGTGGGTTGAGGGGAAATGCACATTGCACAACCATTAATAACAGTAACGGGAGACAAGCCACAAGCTCTTCTAAGGTGAAGTACATCTATATGCACACACAATATTTATGACCACACACGATTCTTTCACAGGTCTCATAGTGAGAACAGTACTGTCAGTAAGTTATCTAGCATGCAAATAAGGTAACCGTAATTTTCCAATGGATAGACAGACCGTGCGAATTTTACTACAAGTGGATCTCTTCTACAATAGTTTGCAATGGGTTAGATACATTTAGGAAAGTTTGGAGGCTGTCTTAAACATGTTAGGATATGAATGGTTAAAAAATGCGTTATGTATTGTTAAAAAAAAAGACACTCAAGCTCGACACATAAAACGTTAAAAACACTGGTACCTAATATTTCGGAGCAATATGGTGGTAGGCTCCATTTTCAAAGGTTAAAAACATAAAAATAAAAATAAAACAAACACACACTCAACAACCACCTTACCAGGTCGCCATAAAGTGCTGCAGTGAATTCTGGGAGTTAAGGCAGGTCAAAAATTCGAAGGGGGAGGAAGGTAGTAATGCTTTGCACTTTCCTTTTTGCCTTCTACCCTCGGCATTAACTTCCTTAACTCCCAGAATTCACTGCAGCACTTTATTCAACATGGCGACCTGGTAAGGTGGTTGTTGAGTGTGTGAGTTTGTTTTATTTTTATGTTTTTAACCTTTGAAAATGGAGCCAACCACCATATTGCTCCGAAATATTAGGTACCAGTGTTTTTAACGTTTTATGCGTCGAGCTGGAGTGTCTTTTTTTTTTAACAGTGTTAGGATGAGTCTTGCTATAATTCAGCCTATCATACCCAGAGTGCGCCTTGTAGGTCTGGAGTTCTCCAAGACTCATTAAAATCATGTTTACAAATTTATGATTAGAAATAAACAGTCTTATTGCTCGAATTTTATTGCTGCTCCTTTATTTTCGGACTGGTATAAGTGGAGAATGAGTTCCCTTCTCTGTCCGATACAGTTTCTTTGCTGTATAATGAATTTATTATTATAATTAATATTATTATGGATAATCGTTCTGTTCTGCCATGTTGGGAGGTTTCCTAGTTAAATTAACAGGATGCCCCCCCCCCCCTTGCTGTAATCATTCAACTTCTATAATGTGCCATACGGTACCCGAGTGAGAATTTCATTTGCACGAGCGTTCGTTTGTTTTCGATGGTAGTTCAGCGAAATTAGGGAAAAAGGAAATATTGTTTTTAAAGGTACTCCATCTTCACTGGCAAACTGAGAAGTTTCACTGCAGTACCGTTTGTTTGATTAGGGTGTCATGTATTCCCTTTATGTCACTTTCGAATCCTGACTGACTGCTTCGTTAAACCTCTGCAGAAAAACGGCAATAAACAAAAGAGGAAGGGCTGTAAAAGGGAGTGATGGGGAAGACCACAAATTTGTTGCGTTAACGTTTACAGTTGTAACGCTGTGAAAGGCTTCTTGGTTGTGTGGAAAGGACGTGGAGGAGGAGGACAAGGTGTTTTCAGAGGCAAAATAAAGAGCATGTTCCCACGAAAAACTTCGTTGAAGTTCGTACTGTGGAACACGACGAAATTCCAAAAATGTCAATTCACAAAATAAATACGCACATTTCCACAAACTAGACAATGACCACTATGTCCAGTAAATTTTCAAGACTAACTGTTGTCTTCATCAGGTTTTTAAAGGTTGATTCAGTCTCTGATCACATGCTTCTACGATGTTTACAATGGCCGTTTTCGTGGACCACGATTACCGGCGAATTCGAAAACGGCGATTGCAAACATTGTAGAAGCAAGATGTGATCAGGGACTAAATCAACCTTTAAAAGCCTGACTAAGACAAACAGTTAGTTGTTGAAAATTTGCTGGAAATAGTAGTAAGTGCCTAGTTTGAGGAAATGTGCGTGCGTGGTTACTTTGTGAATTGTCATTTTCGGAAAAAGAGCATGTTGAGATTTAGATTTGTGGCAGATCAATAATTTATCTTAGCGATAATCGACCCTGATGGCACTGTTAAAATAATAATACGCGAACGTTAACTATCTCTTTAAAAGAGAAATAACTTACCCTGCTATATTGTAAATTCTGTTTCTTTATTTTTAAAGTCAGTAGTTGAACATTGATGGAAGATGCATAACCATTAACAAAAGTGGACATACAACGCAATGCAATCACAAGTTTTTTTAAATGTTAAAAACACCTATGTGCACTTGGCAAGATTTGACTATCCTCGAATGGTTTAATACTGAGAATGCTATTGTCCATAGACTCTAGCGCATATAGATTCTATACAGATTATTCTATGTTATAGAATAATATAATGGCATGTTATCAACTGACAGAGACTACGAATTCGTTTACAGGTGGGTCTCCTGCAACAGTTTGTAACGGTGTAATGGACTGGGTAAAGGAGAAATGAACTGAGAAATAAGCTGGGATATGGAAGCCTCATAAATCTCCTGTTTACAAATTTACTCTCGGAAAATACAGCAACGACAGAATTTCATTTCAGAGTTTTAAAATTCGAGGAATTTGGGCAAGGCTTTTTGTTTTACATTCAGCAGAAAATTCAATCCAAATCAGTTCGTAAGGAATCACTAATTTACCGTGCTGAGGAACATAAACGGTGGGTTTTCAGCTACATCGATCTACCGCCACTGACGCTCGTTAACAGAATTTTGAAGTCATCCGACATCTCAAGTGCTGCAACCAAACTTTACAGTCGTAGATTCCTACCTCAGAGTAATTGCGAGTTAATATTCCACGCAATTGACAAAGGCAGTTCACGAAGACTGGGAATTTGTACAACCGTATCGATTGAGCGGATTCTAACTCCCATGTGATGCACGGGATATGATCATCGTTAGTACCTGCGTGGTAATCGTGCCTGTATAACCGACTGGTATCGCAGGTACGTTCCGAGATACTGCATAAATCATCCCTTTGAATGGCAGTTCGACAAGCGGTATCTAAATCGCAATTAACTTCGAACACAGCCAGGAGATATCAGTGATCCCAAATACTTAATGACCCAAATTTTCGGTGTGATAACAAATGTCTTTTTCAAGGGCAAAATACCAATACACTACAATTTGTATTATACAACATTCAACAAAGCAACCAAGCAGTCAATGATTTGAATTTTGTGAAAAGAAAAAAAAACGTTTGAATGGTATCGCCAGACTGTTTGACATGGTCGAAATGAGAAGAACTCCTTGCCAGGTTTTAACTCATTTCGACCATTCACTTTTTTTTTCCCAAAATTCAAATAATTTCATTTACTGCAGTAAATTGTAGTATCATTTATTTTACTGGTAGTGCTTTGTGTTGGTTAATCCGTTTTTTGACGAAGAGTAGCATGCTGGTTGCCAGTAAGTAGATAGTGTTTGCCATTGAAAACGTTATTTGTGCTTACATCTGAAATTTGCATCGTCAAATTTATGTGACCATTGATTTCTTCTGGCTGTGTTTGAGTCCCAAGCCGCACCTTCCTAAACAACCGAACAGAGCGAATCAAACACACCACTGTTGGTGACAGTTTGGCTCATTCCCTACTAATAGCCGTGTTGATGCTGCTTGCGTGACGTCAACCATCGTCAGCGACGAATGTATTTCCGGCAAAACTGTTACGTCACGCATGCTGAAACCCCCACCACAGGGAACCACCTCCCCCAGATGGTTTGCAATTTGGCATTGTTCTCGCCTGGTAACATCTATTAGCCAATACTGATCAAATCCATTAGCCAGGTCTGGTCGCGGTGAAGGTATGACGTATCGAATACGCTACAGAGCTTGTGGAGTTTGCTGAGCTGTTATTGTAGTTTATGAAGGGGTTGAGTGGTTGACGCAACATCTCTGCGCACGCGCGACGTCAAGTTTGGAGCCAAACTGTCTCTAACAATGGTGCGTTCTGTTCGCTCTATTGGGTGGTTTAGGAAGGTGCTGATTGTAACGTTGCTATGAGAATGTTCAGTGACGTAGTACCTCCAAGGTCTACCCTCCTCCGACACGTCGTATACTACAACATGACTGCTAAACACGAGTTTTGACGCTAAGTTTGACGAGGTCAGGTAACAACTAACCGCGATTATTAAGACAATTACATTTTTACGTAGTTTACGAGATAAATTTTACTGGCTTCAAACACAATTTAAGTCACTTTTAAGTTGTCACACGTTTTGCACGAAGACTTAAAGTCAAATGTATAATATTCTTTTTTTGTCCTTTTTTGGGCTGACTCAATTGACAGCCAATGGCAACATGTGAATTACCTTAGAATCGGAGCATTTAGCGGCCATATTGCATAACCTAGTCACTGTTGTTATTCTGTTTGAAAGTTCCTGTCAGATAGTTTAGTACAGCCATGATTAGAGTTTCGATAAGTTTTTCGGCAGCCTTAAACAACCTGGTAACTGACCGTATTTTGTGAGTAGCACCCACAGTGCTGCACTCAGCTAGGTGTCCGTCGGTCAGTCGGTTGTTTTCTGTTTGGTACTGGTCAGTCACCAACCATAATTCGCCCGGAAATCATAAATTTATTTTTAACCCTTTCCCCCTGTTTTCTCCCCTAGTACTCCCCTACACATGTTTTTTCTCACCTTTCGAATCCCACCTAGACTCCCCCACTACGATATTCTAAACTAAAGAGTTCACAGCAACTAGTAACACGAGAACTGCGGATCAATTAACTTTTGGCGAAATCTTACGTCATCGCTGGTGGTGACAGCAACTTCGTCCTCAGCAAATCAACGCCCTCGGAGCACTCCTGCCTCAACACACTCTTGGGGAAGGAAGTGATGTTGAGAACACGTCGTTAAGCTTTTCGCCATACTGTCTTTCCAAGTGGGACTCTAAAATCGGAACGATGCGAGCGGAGACTAATTTACTGGGGCGGGGCGGGGGAATGTTGTACAGACAAATCGGTCGGCAGAATGGAAGATGTTATTTTTCAGGTTGGAAAACAAAATGGTCAAGCGACTGTCTAAAGAGAAAGTTAAAGTATTGCGTCTTCAAGACGGCCCCCCCCGGGCCCCCCGCCCCGCCTACTGGTGACGATTAATGACGGGGGAGGAGAGGCCAGGTGATGACGCAAGCACCGCTCGCTACCCCCGTAAAACAAAATTTTAAAATGTGGGAAAAAAGCCCTCAGAAAACTGGGGTTGTACTACTGCCCGCACATATCTCAAATTGGGACTAATGCCCTATTTCTAAAGGAACCGGAAGTAGAAAATTTATTTAAGGGGGGCAGGGTGGGGCCACCCCTGGATGATCTCAAAACGTAGCTCCCTTCGTGGTGACCAACTATCCATGGTTGTTTGGTGGCTTAACCAAATCACGCGGCTACCAAATCAACTAGGTCGATACTTTTGACTCAACCTGTATAGGGGAAAATAGAACTTGTCAACAAATAACGTGTTCAATATTACCTCCCTCTTATTCGTTATCATGTGCCTTTCTATTGCACCTTTCTTATACGGCACCCCACAAGTTCACCATCAACTTCGAGCCGTCGTAATAAATTACTACTTAATAATAATAAAAATATAACATGAGGAGGGGGGTTGAAAATGGCCAATTTCTTGATGACTTAATACTTGAATGTTCCCTAAATATTTGGAAATCACTGTTGCGTTTCTGGTTGTATTGTATTGTATCCCAAATCCCAAATAGGGCAAAGCATACAGACCAGGCATTGACTTTGTATAGCGCCTTTTGTTCGACGAGAGATGCCAGGTTGACATTGTGCAATTTAAACTTGGTGGAGAACGCTTTTCGTGTCGCTGTCAGACGTTTTCACATGAAACAACTAGCATCGTATCCGGCTTCGCCCGGGGACTTGTTTGACTCGTGGTTGTTTCCCAGTATTTGCTTGGTGCTGCCTGATCGTTCACTGCAACAGTCGATTTTTGTTTGTGTAACACTCCCCATTCCCGCCAATCCTCTCCCTCCCCTCTCCCCTCCTCCTTTTATCCCGTCCTCTCCCTCTCCTCTTGGTTTCCTTCCCTTTCTCCTGTTTGCTATACGTAGTCGAATGTGGATGGTCATTTGAATTAATAGCAAACACCCCCAGAAATTCTCTTTTAGGTTGAGTTAATGCGTAATCGTATGCTTAATGGTAACAGCTCACTTCCGCCCCCCCCCCCCCACTCCCAGCCTTTCGCTGTGGCTTAAGCGATGCGCACCGTGTGAAAAAAGAAGTGTGCATGACGTCATGTAATACTTGCCCTTGAAATTACCACGGTGTTTGGTTATAAGGATATGTTAGAGCTGTTTACATTTGGTTAGAGCAAATTGTTAGCCGAGGCAACAATGTGCCAATTTCAACTTCTTTTCACGGCAACAACGTCCCAGTTTCAACTTCAAGCGAAAGAATTGACACACTCGCACGTTTTCATTGTTCCCCTTCCGGGAGTCGTTGCGGTTGCTTCATGTCTGCTATGAGACTTTGGTTTATAATGTAAGATTAAGGAGTATTGTGCGTTCGCCCACCGTGTATTGCTGTATATCTACCATTTTGTTTGTTCTGACGATGCCAAAGCTGCGGTATTAAAAAGTTGCGGTCCCATTAAATCCAAACCTTTGGTCTTCAAAAAGTGACAAAGCGCACGCTAAATTTACTTACAGTATTTAAATGGGAGGCGTTTTAAAAGTGGGCAAACGATAAAATGGACACCTTGTGTTATTTTCCATATTGGTAAACAACGAGCGTCCAGTGTTGTTCGCAGTATTGCTCGTACAAGTTTTCTGAGTATGACAGACGTTGATCTCGTCGTTGCATGTGGAAATGTGTGCTGGGGAGGGGGGGGGGGGGGGCACGAACCAGCTATTCCCTAACGCGATTGCATTATGTCTAAATCCCGTCTTGGCGCTCTGAAAGGCGACCCAAATAACAAAAGCACCGCACAATGGGAGGCTGCTAGAGTTTTCGGGATGTACCGCAGGAAAGCTATTCTCTAATAGTTAAGGGGCGCATACTTGGCATCTCGGACAGCTGCCAGGATTTTAACATTGCTGAATGAAGTCAATAATTTTAAAGTAGAAGGAAGATGTATATTATAATGAAGCTGATTACTTTTTTTTTTTTAAGTTTTCCGCGGACAGCTGCTAGAATTGGGCGGAGTAAGCTTAGGATTTTATGATCCAAAAATATGGATAAACCTTCTGCTATTTCAAATCTACTTTCAGGAGAACCACGAAAATGCATTTTGAGCCCTAGAAACAAGTAAAACTAGAAAAATATGTGAAAAGGTTTCTTTTCTAGAATTATGGAACTGGGAAAATGTGTGAAAAAGTTTCCTCGCTAGAAGTATGGAACTGGAAAAATTTGTGAAAAAGTTGCCTTTCTAGAATTATTGAATTGGATAAATATGTGAAACAGTTTCCTTTCTAGAATTATGGAACTGGAAAAATATGTGAAAAAAATCCTTTTTAGAATCATGGAACTGGTGAAATATGTGAAAAAGTTTCCTTTCTAGAATTATGGAACTGAAAAAATATGTGAAAAAAATCCTTTCTAGAATCATGGAACTGGTGAAATATGTGAAAAAGTTTCCGTTCTAGAATTATGGAATTCTAGAATTATCGTAAGTAGTATGGAAATTGACCTCAACTACTCTGGAATATCTGGAAAAGTCAGGGAAATTATTTCAGTATTTTGGTGGAAATTGTTCAGTAGAATACGTGGCAAGGGTCGTTTCGCTGCTGTAGGTAAAATAAAATTATGGCTACGGCCCTGCTACAGTACCTCTTGTTGCTGGACAACAAATTCCCCAAATACTGCAGTTCAAGACAAAAATAAGCAGCACCCGATACACAATAATTTCTTCTACTTCTCTCCCCCCCCCCCTCCCCTACCACACCCAATCTGCTGCCACTACACGTTAAATCTAATTTCCAAAGACAAATTGCAACGACTTGAGATCCCATTCCCGCGTCAGTGGGGGCGTTTCGATCGAACCCGGCGGTATAATCTCTTGTTCTGAAAGGTTAGGGGTGGAGAGATTTTGAATGGGGGCTTGGAGATCTTCGCTCTCTCGAAAGAGTCGTAAAACAAATCCTCCCTGTTTATTCAAAGGGAGGAACGATCTTCAGCAAGGACCGAAGTACATCCTTCACGACGAATAAACGTCCGCCGCTACACTAGAATGAAATAGTTCCGGAAGTATGTCTGAAGTGAAAGCGAGGCTGGGGGCCAGCGTCAACAACCAATAAATAATGGGGCAGTGGTGTCGATAAAGCCGTAAACACACTTCCGCCAGACGTTAGTGACCGACAAATTTATTGATTTCGGCGCGTCAATGAAATTGAAACTTACGAGAAGGAGGGGGCTGGGGGTTCCGGGAAGTATTTTTTTTTTCGAATAGATATGGGATTGTGAGGGTGAGTGTTGCGGTGGGATGGGTGAAAAGAACAAGCCTTGCTGCTAAGCCTTAGATCAGGGTCGGACTGGGTTGGTTTTTTGCATCCACCCGACAGTCAAAAAAGGGGCACGGAAAGGGGGGAGGGGAACTTTGGTCCTTTTAAAAGTGTTGAAATTACATAAACTATTAAGTATTTTTTTTTTTTTTTGGGG
Source organism: Lithobius niger (assembly GCA_023313725.1). NCBI lineage: Eukaryota > Metazoa > Arthropoda > Chilopoda > Lithobiomorpha > Lithobiidae > Lithobius > Lithobius niger. Next base: position 73,115 of record JAHWFP010102735.1, on the reverse strand, counting down.
GGGGGGTTCCACTTTATTGGACAAATTCATTACAAATTTCATTGCACAAATTATTGGACAAATTTCATTGTACTGACCGGAAGAAGAGAAAGTGTGCCCCGATACTTTTTCCACCACCTTAAGTTTGTATCTTGCAAACTTAAGCCTCCGTATCAGCCTGGAACGTTCAACATTTCGAACTCTGCTTTATTACCTTAACTTATGATACACAGCACCTTTAACTTGAAAACAACCCAAGCAGTATCTAGGAAATTTACTGTTGAATATTGGGAACTAACTTAATAGCATTCTGAGATTATATGATCCTTTGCGCGCTTACAATAACCATGACGTTTCATCTGTGAGTGTGCATGTACTAATTTTAAGTCGTTTGTTAATAATTACCGAGATCAAAAATCCAAAAGACTAAAGCGGTAAAAATTAAAATTATTTATACCAATAGATCCCCGAAGAAAAATTTATGAGATACTAGCCTAACAAATTATAAGGTGTGATGTTAAAATACGAAAATCTATCCGGTTTGCGACGGTACAATTTTTTCCCTCATGTTTTTTCGTGTACTACGTTCAAGGCCAATTGAGATAGTAGCTGCGTTCTTCGCTACGAGGAACGCAGCTACTATCTTAGCAGGCCTTGTATTATTACGCCGAGTCTCATGAAACGGTGCGATAGTAATCTGCGCTTGGCTGCTATAAGACAGGCGGAATGTACCTTTAAGCAATCATGTACCCAAACTATTCAGACCAGTTATCCCTATTACATTAATTAATAAGCAGCGTTATATTGAAGGCAGGCAAGCCAGAGCATTAATATTAATATTGGACCAATAAACAACCAACGCCAAACTACTGTTTCACGGATTAGTTAATCGTCTGTCACTGAGCCATAGCCATCCAACATGCATCTCATCTAATTCCGCCCAGACATCCACGTCCCTGAACGCCGTCAGCACATGAAAATCCTCTAGGCTTGTGGGTTAAAGGATATGGTTTAGACCCGACTGTCGGATCAAAAATCTAACAGATAGAAAATATCTCACGGCCCATCAGATAAAATTTCTGCCTGTCGGAAAGATATATTCCAACCTCACGGACGAGACTTTTATTTGATAAAACGGGAGTGTTTTTTTTTTACACCATGGATTTTTTTTTCGGTATACGCCGTTGGAATTATACGAGTTTTGAGTCGAGTTGAGTTGTTTATTCTTATTATTTAGAAGCAAATAAAAGGACAAACCCGCACACCACAAGAGAATATAACCGCGTACGGAATGGAGCCGCACAGAAATGCAAATCAAACAAAAACAAAGGAAATATAGTTCCAACAATCGGAAAACAGAATTACATGCGAGAAATTATACATATTTTACCTAAATCGTTTTTCTCCTTCGTTTTTATTTTATTATATATTATTGTTCGGGTTAT